>CAMOHE010005980.1:0-59644 GCA_946598075.1 Artocarpus hirsutus
TGCCAAGACAAAATTATTAATCCAAATCAATTCACTTTATGTCCTGATCCAACATATCGTCACCTATGACAACATGCCAATGTTTCTATTCATAGAGTCCACCTCTGATGGTCAAGAAAAACCATCTCCCAATAGAAATATAGACAACATAACAATCTTTACATGAATAAAGCGCTCAACTTTATTCCATCGATTGCGGATCTTATGTTTGTAGACCATCACCTTAAGAATCGTGTCTTCCGCATAATCTGTCCATCATATGCCAATTCTTAAAGGTTTAGACCGACAGTCTTAGACTATTGTTTGCTTATCATACATTCAACAAATATGAATGTAAAGAGGACAAGATTTGGTATATATAAATAATAAATTCTTTATTGATAAAAATGCCTCCAAAAACATATTACATTTTTACTCCTTAGGGCATACATGTCTAACAGTTAGTACCTACTGATCGGGAACGAATCAAGAGACTGATGAGAATGTTTAGAATTGACATTGCCCTTGTAGTTGATAGTGGAGGGCAAGCTCCCAAAGATGTGGAAGATTGCATTGAACAGACGGCCAAAGCTGAGTTCATAATTGCCCGTAATAAAGAGGAAAGGGCAAGGATTTTCAAAGTTCAGAAGGAAGAGAAAGCCTTAACTAAGCAAAGTCAAGTATTCCAAGTAAAAGGACAAGGAAGAGGCTCGAGTCAAGGGCCCTCCCAAAACTTTTCAGTGGGACACAGCCGTAATGTTAGCAATAAAAGGAAATGGAACATGAGCAGTCCAAGGAATCCAAAGGGTCAATTCCAAAAAAGAAGTAATGATGAAGGAAACAACAAACCCATTTGCAGTCAATGTGGGAAAAGACATGTAGGGGAATGCAAGGCCTGCACTAATAAGTGCTATATCTGCGGAAAGGAAGGGCATTATGCCAGAAATTGTTTTTCTAATCCTCAAAGTCAGAACAGCCAGGCACAGCAAAGGCCTCAAGGAAATCAGTTGCATGCGGCCCAAGTCCAGGCCCAGATTGAAGGCCCCAAGGTTAGTCAAGGGCGTTTAGAAGCTCCAAAACCGAGTGGGTGAATTTATGCCTACATGATGAAGGAAGAGGATGCAGGAACCTCATCGGTGGTGACAGGTCAGTTTTTTGTTGCCAACACTAATGCATATGTTCTGTTTAATTTTGGAGCAACACATTTGTTTGCATCACTTAAGTTTGCAAAACGAATAGGAAGTAAAGGAGATAAAATAGAGCAAACCTTTAGAACTACATTACCCTCTGGAGAGGTATTGAGTTCTGATTATTGCCTACGTCATGTACCGATAATCATTTATGGAAGGGAATTGTATATTGATTTGATAATAATCGATATACAAGATTACGATGTTATCCTAGGAATGGATTTCTTGCGAAAATACACGGCTAAGATAAATTGTTGACAACATAAGGTTACATTTCAACCTTCTGGAAGCAAAAAGTTCGTGTATTCTGGGAAGATTCCCAAATCTCCTAAGGCGATGATTTCAGTGTTGAAGGCGAGGAAGATGCTAGAAAGTAGATGCACCGGTTACCTGGTGAATCTAATAAGGAAGGATCAAGAGGCTCAGTTAGGACCAGATAAGTTCCCCATCGTAAAAGAATTCATTGATGTATTTCCCGACGAGTTGCCAGGATTGCCACCGGAACGAAAAATTTCATTTGAGATCAAATTGACACCCGGCACAGCCCTGATTTGAAAAGCGCCATATCAAATGGCTCCAGGGGAACTTAAGGAACTTCAGGCGCAACTGAAAGAATTATTGGATAAGGATTCATCCAACCAATTCATTCCCCATGGGGAGCACCTGTCCTATTTGTTAAGAAGAAGGATAGAACATTACGAATGTGCATTGATTATTAGGAACTGAACAAGGTCACGATTAAGAACAAGTATCCACTCCCAAGGATCGATGATTTATTTGATTAGCTGAAAGAAGTGTCAGTATTCTCAAAGATTGATCTGCACTCGGGATACCATCAACTTCGGGTTAAAGAAGAAGATGTACCGAAGACGGCATTTCGAACACGTTATGGGCATTACGAGTTCTGCGTCATGCCATTTGGGCTGACCAATGCCCTGGCGGCCTTCATGGATCTCATGAACCAGATCTTTAAGAAATACCTCGATAAGTTCATTATCGTTTTTATTGATGATATTCTCATATATTCAAGAACGCTAGAGGAACATGAGAAGCACTTAACGATTGTATTGCAGTTGTTGAGAGAACATCAACTGTATGCCAAGTTCTCAAAATGTGAGTTTTGGTTGGAAAATGTTCATTTTCTTGGGCATGTGGTGACACGGCACGGGATATCCGTTGATCCCACCAAAGTGGAGGCAGTAAATAAGTGGCCTACACCAAAAAGAGTAACAGAAATCAGAAGTTTCCTCGGTTTAGCAGGCTATTATCGACGTTTTGTAGAAGGATTCTCCCGACTTGCAGCACCACTCACTACACTTACACGGAAAGTAGTGAAGTATAAATGGACTAAGAAGTGTGAAGAAAGTTTCAAAGAGTTAAAAAGGCGACTTACAAGTGCACCAGTGTTGACAATACCTGATCCGGACTTAGGAAAGTTTGTGATCTAAGCGATGCATCAAAAATGAGACTGGGAGCCGTATTGATGCAAAATGGAAAGGTGATTGCATATGCATCTCGACAACTAAAGGATCATGAAAGGAATTATTCGACGCATGATTTAGAGTTAGCGGCGGTTGTATTTGCGTTGAAGATATGGCGCCACTACTTGTATGGAACTAAGTGCAAGATTTATATAGACTATCGGAGCCTGAAGTATATCTTCACACAGAAGAAACTCAACACGAGGCAGCGAAGGTGGCTAGAATTAGTCAAGGACTATGACTGTGAGATTTTGTATCACCCGAGAAAGGCTAATTGAGTAGCCGATGCCCTTAGTCGTAGAACGATGCCTTCGCTTACGATGATGCAGTTAATGCCAAGACCTCTTTAGAAGGACTTAATGGAAGCAGGAATAGAGCTAGTCACTAGAGGATTAGCCAATTTGTCTTTTTGGCGTGCTATTTTAGAGAACTTTAAAGGAGCAACAAGAAGCATATCCGTCGCTACTCAAGGTCAAGAATGAAGTTCTAGAGAATAGAGAGACGAAATTTAGCATCTTGAAAGATGGTATCCTCCGTTATAAGGGCAGAGTCTGCATTCCCAATGATGAAGGATTAAAGAAGAAGATACTAGAAGAAGCTCATAAGCACCATATGTGGCTCATCCAGGAGCTACTAAGATGTACCAAGATCTAAAGAAGCATTATTGGTGGCACGAAATGAATAATGATGTTGCATAGTTTATCGTCAAATGTCTTATGTGCCAAAAGGTGAAAGCCGAACATCAATGACCGGCAGGTGAACTACAGAAGATTGAAATTCCATAATGGAAATGGGACCAGATAACTATGGATCTGGTGACAGGACTACCTAGAACCATGGGTGGACACGATGCTATATGGGTAATCGTTGATCGATTGACGAAATGAGCTCACTTTTTACCCATTAAACTCAACAGTTTTGTGAAAAAACTAGCTAAATTATATGTAGCCCAAATAGTTAGATATCATGGAGTCCCCAAATCTATCATTTTTTATCAATATGGTCGGTTTACTTCTAAATTCTGGAGGAGCGTTCACTAAGCAATGGGAAAGAAGCTGGCTTTTAGTACAGCCTTTCACCCCCAAACGAATGGTCAATCTAAAAGGACCATTCAGACTTTAGAAGACATGTCAAGAGCTTGTGTGCTAGGCTTCAAAGAAGGATGGGACAAAAAGCTTCCGTTGATCAAATTTGCTTACAATAATAGCTATCAAGCTTCCATAGGAACGGCTCCTTATGAAGCTCTTTACAGAAGGAAGTGTAGATCGCCACTGCACTAGCATGAAACAGGAGAAAAGACGTTATCGACTACAGATTTTGTGCAAAGGACGACAGAGGATGTGGAATTAATCCATCAACGAATAGAAACTGCCTTTAGTTGCCAGAAGAGTTACGTAGATCGACGACAAAGACCCTTGGAATTCCAAGTAGGGGATTTGGTCTTCTTAAAAGTGACACCGATGAAAGGAGTGATTAGATTTGGAAAGAAAGGAAAGCTTGGCCCAAGATACATTGGACCATTCGAAATCTTAGAACGGGTAGGCAATGTAGCTTATAAGCTAGCCTTACCCTCTAACCTAGCATTGGTACACAACGTATTCCATGTGTCCATGCTAAAGAAGTATATACCAGATCCTTCGCATGTCCTACAGTCAGAGGAAATTAATGTGCAGAAGAACTTGTCTTATGAAGAAAAACTGGTTCGGATACTGGCACGAGAAGAGAAAGAGTTAAGGAACAAGAAGATACCTCTCCTCAAAGTCTTATGGCACAACTAGCAAGTGGAAGAGGCAATATGGGAACGAGAGGATGAAATGAGAAAAAGTTACCCCAAATTGTTTTGATTTTCGAGGACGAAAATTCTTAAGGGGGGTAGATTGTAATGACCTAGAAAATTTCATTAATAAAACCTAATATTTAATTGGGTTTAATTAATGAATTTACTTTTAAAAAATGTGATTTTTGTAAAAGTTGTAATTTTTGTACAAAATTATGATAAAGTATGAATAAACGCATTGATTGCATATTTTATGGCAAATGTGATGAAATGTTAGATACGGTGAAATACAGATTTTATGAGTTGAATTACTTAAAAATCTATAAATAGTATCCATAAAATGAATTTTATATCACAATTAATTGTAAAATTGTGATATAAATGAACGAATGATTGGAATGTAAATAGGACACGGAGGTTGTCCAAAGCCTAACTTGGGGTAGAGAGGGGCTGAAGCAGTATAAGAATACTGCTAAGTGATAACGCAGATACGAAAAATGTTATGATTGGCCTCTAAAATTAAATGAAAAGTAAGCTAAATATTTTTAAACAGTCTAAGGATAGAAAATACACTAATTTGACCACGGCAGTATAAGAAAAATACTGCATGATGAAAAATTACACTGTGTGAATTTTAGGCCCAATAAAGTAGACACTCCTTGGTTTGTTAATGGGCCACATGTCATGAAAAGTGGCCCAATAGCATGTTGACACCTAAGTGGTATACTTAGGGTTACCATGAGTCACCAAGTGGATTAGAATGCATTTAATGCATGGATATCACAAAAGTTTCCTTCCTTTCTTCTTTCCCAAGTTCGGCAGCCATTGAAGGAAGGTTTCAAAAAATTTTCTCAACCCCAAACTTTGCAAAAACATCGCCAAAACAATTTTCGAAGCAAATCCAAGGATTTTCACAAGATTTAAGGTGAAATTCTAGACTTTTTTTTTAGTTTTCAAGGGGTTTTTCATGGGTTGAAAGGAAAATATTAACCCATGGCATTTTTGCATGAAAAGGGAGTTTGGAAGGTAGATCAAAAAGAATTTCAAGCAAAGTTTTGAAATTTAAGGAATTTTGTTTGGATTTTTATTTTCTCAAGTCCATATGAGTTCTTGAGCTTATGGTTGATGGAATTACATGTGAATGTGATGAATGACATGTTTAAGTGGTGAAATTTTGATTTATGGTGCAAAATGGTAATTTTTGCATAAAACTGTATTTTTGCAATTTTAAGGTTAGACTTTGCAAAAATGGAGTTTGAGCATGAGAGTGATTTGAGTTAGGCATAGAATGGTCTCTGTAGGGGCATATTTGAAATTTTGAAGAGGATTTTGACAAAAACGTCCTAAGGACTAAATTGAAAGAAAATTTCTTTTCTTAGTAGATTTGAAAAAAGGCCAAAAACACCACTATACAGTGAGATTTTGGGAAAAGTTAAAACACAAAAGTTGTAGATCTCGATGAAATTATTAAGCATTAGAGATGGTTCATCGAAAAACTCAACCGTTTGTGAGTTTTTGATTTTTCAAGAAATTGTTACAAGTGAAAAAGTGTTAAAATGGCAAAAATGTCATTTTTCAAAATGATTCAAGGTGTGTTACTTTGAACAAAAATGTTTCTTATAAAAAATAGGAATTTTTGATGTAAAGAGAAAATTTTAGTCTCGGGGGCAAAATTGTCACAATTTTTGGTTTAGGGGCTAAACCGTAATGTTTTATGAAAAAGGGGCTTAAGTGTGAAATAAAGCGATTCGAACCACTAGGACATTATTTTGAAATAAATGTCTGGCCGTTTTTGTGAAAAGAACGAAATCAAGCTCGGGTCGGTTAATAGGGCTACGGAGGGCAAAATCGTCATTTTGCCCGAATAACCCGAATAGCTCTAAAAGGGTCTCAGATAGGAAAGGTAAGTAACTAGAAGGATTTTCTCCCTTCGTAAGTAACGATAGGGTAGAATTAGAAGGAAATAAAAAACCAGTATCTACAGAGTTGTGTACAGTTATACAACTTGAATAATTAAGTAATAAACGTTTTGTGGCGAAGTGTATTGAAATTGGCTAACAGTTTTATAATTGGCCAACAGGATCCTAGGAGTCTAGGAGACCGAAGATCAAAGTTGATTTTTGCAGTGCTTGAAAGCAAGTAAGTACCCTTCCCACCTACAGTATGAAATAATAGGTGTAGAATGCGTGAATATGCATATTAAGGTATATATTACAATGCAAACTTGTGTGTTGTTATGAAATGAGTATCTAAGAGGTATAGAATCGATGCTTGTGTGTATACGATTAGAATACCTTAGTATATAACATGTTATGTATTGTTATGTACAAGATATTGTGTATCAGTGTATACAATAATGAATGCGTGTATGTATATGAAGTAGGTACCTGTGTGTACTCCGCTACGCATATGAACTCATATATCATGGATAACATGTGATTATCATTTCATGCCTGGTATGACAACCATATTAAATGAATTGGTAAATATGTCAACAGAAGTTAAGAAAAGTGTCGTACTGCCTCCTGAAGTAAGGGGAGTTTAAAGGATAAAATATTGTCACGGTGTTACATAGACCTAAATGATATTGCGCAATGGTACGAACACTTGGGCCCTAATGAAAGATAAGAAATGATGAAGATAAGAAATGTTCATAAGAAAGCATAATTGAATCATGCATTCAATTGATTGTCCATGTGGGATTTATGGGACTTACCAGGCATTAGCTAATTAAGCTTTTCATGCTGTAGGTATTCTGACGAGACGATCAAAATAATTTGTAACAATGAGCTAGCAGACAGATGATGGGTGCCATTGGGTATGGAGTCCGCTATTGAATGTTTTCGCTGTGCATATTATAAGTTATTTTGAAAAGGAATGTTTGAACAGGAAAATGTTGTAAAAGTAAGAATGTTTATGTAAAAATAAGTGTGAGAGAGTATTTTGGGAGTTACCAAATTTATTGTAAAGTAAAGTATTTATTTCAGTTTCAAAAAAAAAATTTCCTAAATTTTTGCCCCTAAGTATGCAAGGAAAAGTTTCATCATAGCCCGCAAAGGTGGGTTGTGACAACAAGTTTGTCTTTAGGTCTTGTACAATGCTAATGAAGTGGAGCCTTTCGTTGAGGTGCACATGAACGAATTAAAAAAAGCAAACCCAAAAAGAGCAAGAAATAAAAAATGGTTGCAAGATGAACACAACTGAACCTTTCGGTTGTGGATTAGAGCACACATTTATGGCAAGTGCTACACATCACAAGATGGAGGCATGTCACAGGAGTTAAAGAACCTAGCTAGAGGACTGTCGTCAGTAGTTACAAGGTATACGACATATTCCATAAATGGTTACACTTTCTACACTCGCAAAAGAGATGAGAAGCATCCTGTCCAAAATAGCGGTGTGACTCTCCATGCCAAGGCTATGCATATTGTCTCTACCAAGTACAAGAATTTGGTATATGGGATCATGAACTACTTTGGTTTTATTGAAGATATTTGGGAACTTGATTATGGGGATCGCACATAGCACTTTTTAAGTGCAAGTGGACCGACAATAACTATATTAAGAACGATAATGATGGCATCTCGATGGTTGACTTTAGAAGATTGGGATATAGGAATGATCCCTTCATTATGGCATCACAAGCAATCAAAGTTTTTTATATTACCGATCCCCAAGACATGGAGTTGTCTCTAGTCGTCCCAATGAAGCCAAGAATAGCTATCAATGGTGAAGAAGTTGCCAAGGATTGCACGGACATCCCTTCATTCATAAAGGGATTGCCACCAGTTAAAGAGATAGATGATTTTGAAGATTATGTTTCGCACTTGCTTTATGAAGATGTGGAATGGATATGTATTGAGGAACCAATGAAAAAAAAGAGAAAAATTGAGCATCTATGTTACCAATTTATGGTAATTTATTTTCAAATATTTCTTTAATTTCTTTCATTTTTAATTTTTTTTAAGTGTTTGGGATACTTATTTATATTTTTCATATTTCTTTCATTTTGGTCCATTTGCGAAAAGGGAAAATGCAGCTTCCACTATGGTTTATTTATAAACCGTCATGGAAAAGCAGATTCCATAACAGTTTATAAATAAACCATTGTAGAAGGCTCCTTTATGATAGCATCTAAAATGCTGTAAAATAGCTTCCATGACAGTTTATAAATAATCAGTCATGGAAGGCTCCTTTATAACAACATCTAAAATGTTGTAAAATAGCTTCCACGATGGTTTATTTATAAACTGCCATGGAAGGCTTTTGTCTTTCTAACAACATTTGCTAATGCTATGAAAAGGCTTCCGCGACAGTTTATTTATAAACCATTGTGGAAGGTTCTTGTCTTTTAGACAGCATTTTTAATGCTGTAAACAAGCTACCACGATATTTTATAAATAAATTGTCATGGAAGCTGCATTTTCTCCCTTTAAAATTTTGAAATATGTGCCCACCTTCTCATTTTGAATCTGCCTCCCTTTCTCTAAAAGCTCACCCTCCCTCTCTCTCTAAAATCCCTTTCTTTCTCTAAAATCTCTCTCTCTCTCTCAAGATCTCTCTCCGCCATCGTCGCCTCCTTGTCGCCAATAAGCTACCCTTCCCTCTCTCTCTCTCCTTTTCCCCCTCCCCCCCACCCCTCCCTTTTTCTCTCTCCTCTTCCACCTCCCCACCCCCCTCCTGCTCCCCCATCCACCCCACCCTTGCCCCCCTACCCCGCCCCACCCACCCCCCCTCGGCCCCTTGCCCCACCCACCCCACTCTACCCCACCCTCGCCCCCCTCGCCCCTTGCCCCTTGCCCCACCTGCACCCCACCCTGCACCTCCCACCCTCTTCCCGTCACTCCACCCATCCCCCCGCCCCACCCACCCACCCCACACTTTACCCCACCATTGCCCCCCCTCGCCCCCTTGCCCCACTGGCTCCCCACCCCGCCCCACCCACTCTCTCCCCATTACCCCACCCACCCCCCAACCCCACCCTCGCCCCCTTGCCCCTCACCCCGCCCCACCCTCAGCCCCCTCACCCCGATCAGCCCACCCGTCCCCTATTGTGAAATTATATGAATATGTGAAAATGTGTACTTGTGAATATGCGTAATATGTGATATTGTGTAATTGAAATTGTGAATTTGTGAAATTATGTGAAAAATGTATAACATGTGCAATTATGCGAATATGCGAAATTGTGTAATTGAAATTGTAAACTTCTGAATATGTGAAGATGTAAATATGTGAAATATGTAAATATTGTGAATATGTGAAATTGTGTAATTCAAATTGTGAACTTGTGAATAAGTGAAGATGTGAATATGTGAAATTGTGTTCATAAAATTGTAAACTTGTGAATACGTGAAATATGTGAATATTTGAAGTTGTGTAATTGAAATTGTAAACTTATGAAGATGTGAATATGTGTAATATGTGAATATTGTGAATATGTGAAATTGTGAACTTGTGAATATGTAAAATTGTATGAATATGTTGCAAACTTGTGAATAGGTGAAATATGTGAATATTGTGAATATGTAAAATTGTGTAATTGAAGTTGTAAACTTGTGAAGATGTAAATATGTGTACTATGTGAATTTTGTGAATATGTGAAGTTTTGTGTAATTGAAATTGTGCACTTGTGAATATGTGAAGACATGGATATGTGAAATATGTGAAATTATGTGAATATGTGAAACTGCGTTCGTGAAATATGTGAACATTGTGATTATGTGAAATTGTGCAATTGAAATAGTAAACTTGTGAATATGTGAAATATGTGAAATTATGTGAACATGTGTAATATGTCAATTTATAATATGTGATTTTTAATATGTAATTGTGTAATGTATCAACTTAGAATATGTTAATGTTTGACTGTAAGATAATAATTTAATATAACTATGTGTATGTTAGTTTTTGCTTACTTTGCATAGGTACAATGTCTCACAAGGTCAATAGTGATCAGTACGAGGACAACTATGAAAAGTGCACTCCATCTTCGTTGCAACATAGCAAGGGAAACCAACATAGTAAGCCACGAAGGCAAACCAAATTTGATCCAAAAGTAGACTTTGAGCGAAGGGTTACATTGATGAAAAAGTTCATTGCATGAGAAAGAAAGGTTTAAGAATTGAAGTGAGTTTTGATTCGAAAGGCCAACCAGAAGGCACACTTGGCCATGATTTAAGCAGTTGGATTAGAGTTTAGTCGAGAACACGTTCCTATATGGATAAAAGATTGGTGGTCTAAGGATTTTGAATAAGTAAAATATGCGATTTAGAGAGAGATTTGTGAAGCTTTCACAGTCAAGAATTGGTATAGGAAAAAGGTTTTAAACGTTTGTGGCAAATTAGCAAAGGGGTTTAGTTCCGACCTCTATGTTACCTTCGTACAGCCATACCTTTACATTCTGGAGGTGGATGAAAATGTATATAAATGGCCTTCTATGATAGTACACTACTACCCCTCCATAAACGATGATGATTGGGAAGCTTTTGTAAGGTATCGGCATTCTACCAAATTCCAATTGCTATCATCAAACGCAAGAAAAATAAGAGCGAAAAATGAATACTACTCTATGGTTGGCTGAATCAGATATAGAGAGCTCGAGCAATCATTGGTACATTAATATCTTACTTATATTATATATATCAATTATTCTATCATTAATATGTTACTAACATAGCGTAACACAGTTAGCTAAGATAGGCATGCTACCAACACGGGAGGAGTTGTAGGTAAAATCACGTCAAGGTCCCGATAGATAGTTTAAAAATCCAAAAGTAGCAAAAATTGAAAACTTGATTGTAAGTTTATAGAACATGAACCATTAATTTATAATTTAATACATGTTAAAGGATCTTAAGAATAACATGGATTTGTTGTTGTTTTATAGGATGAATACAAGGCGCAACAAAGTCAACAGAGCTTCCAATCTATTGGTAACGATAGTATTTTGATGAGGACACTAGGGAAACCAGAACATTCAGGACGTGTTTGCGGTCAATCAAAATATGTGAAGTAGTCGCAATACTTCGACCTCCAATCAGGTACTTCAAAATTGAATTCCCAAATGTCAAAGATGCAGATGGAGATTGCAGAACTATAAGGTCTTGTGATCGAACTCGTTTCCCAAGGATGTGCCAAGTCGATGGATGATAGCGTCTCACAATGCAATAGCTTTAAGGCTAGTTGTAACCTTCCACTGATGTGGCAGAAGCTCCAGAAGCTCTTGAAGTCCAACTATCACTTCCTCATCAAGAGCCCGAACAAGGTCAAGAATGCAGGCTCTTTCTTGAGGATAGAATTAATGGTGGGTGTGCACTCGTTGTGCATAGGATGTGGCATCCGGCCCAGGCGTACTCCCTCAAGCCTCTATAGGACTCACCTTGCGGGGCCCTCAAATTTATGGCTCTTATTGATAGACCATCCCCGTGCCACCCACTCATCCGTCCTGTCCTCTTTGGGGGGCCCTGGCCCCTCAGGGTTTTTCTTTCGTGTCCTACGGGTTTGAGGTTTGAGGTTCGAACCTGAGGGACACGAAAGAAAACCTTGAGGGGCTAGGGGCCCCAAAGGGGACAGTGTGGATGAGTGGGCAGCACAAGGATGGTCTACCAATAAGAACCATAAGTCTGGGGGCCCCGCAAGATGGGCCCTATGGAGGCTTGAGGGAGTATGCCCAGGCCAGACGCCACATGGGAAGGCATGGATGGAGAGTCATCCAACTAATACAGTTCATGGAAGACCATTAGGGGAAGAAAACGTGCACATTAGCATCACTACCATTAGATTGTGTGCGTTAGCATCACTACCATCAGATTAGAACAGCTGAATTGCTTGTTCTAACACTTGAAGCAACAACTGTGGGTGAAGCCACTAGAAGCTTCGGTCCATGGCTAAAGAGGTTTGTTGAAGTCATCACATTGATAAAGATGAGTCGAGTGCCTAACCATGTTCCAAAAGATCTAAGCAGAAAGAAACACCAAAAAAGAAAAGCTCTACAAAACCAAGACAATCACAACTGAAGGCAGGACAAGAGTGAGAACAACCTGTTGCCAATGAGCCATCGCCTGCATTTAACTTTGCTTCAACACCTTAATAATTTAGGCAATTGGCTCTATACGCACATTCTTTCATGTGCGATGGGTCAACGATTCAGTGCCTAATACTAGTAAATGTCACTGGCAATGAATTGCCTATTTATCTAGGGTATGGAGACATTTACTACTTCATCAACTTTAATAAAATTGAGGTAAACTGTATCCTGGTATACCTCAGTTAATAACTGCATCCTTAATTCATAAATTTTAAAATATAGGTAGAGTTGTAAGGTGCTTTCAAATAATTGACTGTATTGTTTTTTATTGTAACTTTTTGGCAGAATATTGAGAACTTCAAGGCTTGGGTGCAAAATTTTGGCTTCATATCTCCGAGGCTTGTTTCAAATGCTGCAAGATACTTTTAAAGTGATCATAGAGAGTACGCCACATCACTCCTCTAGCTATTAGCTCAAGCATCGATAGGGAAATTATTCTTCTTGCCGTACAATGTTGAAGGCACTTATTTCACCATGGGAGGAGGAAATATATTGGTTTGATCCCCTTAGACACCCACCACATGAGGATTTCATATTAGTCATGAGATTGTTAGTGTTAATGTTCTCTTATAAAATTAATTGTTTTGAGCCCCACATAATTGTATCGTCTATTAATTCATTTAAACATGAGACATTGTTAAGGCACCTAACAATTGGAAACTTTAAGTGGGAAGTGGTGCCACAAACTGACCAAATGCTATATTCTAAATGTAAATGTCCAAGGTAACAAGAAAATGTAAAATGTGGTTTTTTTATTCTATGTTTCATGCAAGATATAATTACAAGTGGTATACAAGCCCTAGGAAGACAAAAATTTTATATACATACGGATATACATGAAGTTAGATTAGAGTGGGTACAATTTATAAGTAGGTATGTAATTTTTAGATAGATAGATAGAGATAGTAGATAAACAATTGCTCAAAATAGCTCAAATGTAAATGATCTTGTAAATACCTTGTAATTTCAATATACATCAATTTTGATATGCAATCAGAGCCTTGCTGTAATGGATAACACATGGGACTAGCCATCTAGTGGGAAATAAAAAATTTTAGAATTTTTTTTTGTTGGCAGTACCAATTTTCCACGACAGTTTTTAGAAAAAACGTCGTGGAAGCATAAGCTTTCACGATGGTTTTACAGGAAAACGTCGTGGAAAGTCATGCTTCAACAACCTTTTTGGGAAAAAGCATTGTGGAACGTCTAGATTCCAACCGTCATGGAAGCTCAACCTTCCACGATGGTTTCATGGAATGTCTAGATTCCAACCGTCACGGAAGCTCGACCTTCCACGACAATTTCTATAACGTCTAGATTCCAACCGTCATGGAAGCTTAACCTTCCACGATGGTTTTTCCCAAAACCATCGTGGAAGCTTGATGTTCTGTGATGATTTTTATAAAAACAATTATGGAATATCCAGACCCAAGACCCCACTTCGTGCCAATTTTGCTATTCCACGACGATAAAAAACCATCGTGAAAACTTCATTTTGTACTACAACTGAAGTTTTCACGATAGTTTTTTAACCGTCGTGAAATTTTTCAACGACTGTTTTAAACCATTGTGAAATATACAGTCTGTAGTAGTGTATTATCATTTACTCTATTTGCACATATCCAAAACATTTGAAAATACTTATGTACTATTCAATTCTTATAAACATTTTAAGAATATGAGATGTGGCCAAAACACCATTTAAAATTCATGGCTATCAAGGATGGGGTTTAAGGTCCTACCTCAATCTTAAATACTGAATACATTCACTCCTCAAATCCTATCTCGTGAAACGTTAGCTCCAAGGGATAGTGTCAATTAATTAATGTCAAAACTTAGTCATATTATATTAGTTTGCAGTCCCATGGTTTCTTAGTATGGCTTTCTAAATTAAAATTCTTCTTTTATTTACATGGTAAATAAACATACTTTAAAACACACAAATAATAGTTTTTGATCAGTAAAACAAGTGAAAACGCACTTAGAATTTAATTTTAAAAAAAGGGGGCTTGGGTGGCTTAAGACTGGGCTTCCTAGTGCAGTCGATTGACTAGGCTACAATACCCATGGTCAACCAAGTATCTCATAGTGGCTGAGTCGACGACATTACACTAACCATAGTTGGCCGTGTTGTCACAACCAGATGCACTTTATTTCAAGCTTTTGAACTAAAATTGAGTTCAAATCCTTCCAAACCAGTACTAATACTTCTAAAACATGTTTAAAAGGTCCAGAAATATGATATGAATCATGTGCACTCTTTTCCACACACATGCAACTCAATTTTATCATTATTCATGCATTTTTCACATTTATTCCAAAAATGAAATAAATGTAAAAACAACTTTAATCTGTTTTTAAATCGAATAAAACTTGGATTTATGTTTGTAATTATCCTAACATCTCAGATAAAACGTAGTTTATATTCATTTAGTCTCAGATCATTACATGCAAGCTTAATTCTTGACAAATATGTTCAAAACAAAGATGTTCAAATGGAAATCAATACTCAAACATATGAATACGAATTTGAACACAAAATCAAAGATGAGAACTTTCTAACGTGAGTTTAAATTATTGTAAACATTTTTAACCTTGAATTGAATGACTTTGTACTGACTTAGTGGCTTCAAAATGCTTCTATTTTGGCTAAAGGAATGAAAGCATGTTTCTAGGTTCTTGAGATAGAAATGGAAGAGAGAAAGAGAGAGTGAGAGAGTGATGTGAAAGAAAGACAAATAGAATAGGTGGTGATGATGAGTCTGGTTCCTTTGACTCAGACTTGTGTGGGCATTTAGACTCAAAACTACGGGCATTAAAAGGTTTTGCCTGATATGGTTTAAGGCATCTAATCACTTCACGTGATAGCGGCCTACACAAGAAAGTTGGGACTTGGTGGGTATTTGGGCAAATGTGGGATTTTTATTTTAAATAAATTTAAAGGAAAATATTTTAATTTAATTAAATCTGATCATGAAAATAAAATGATATGCTACAAATTTATTTTAAAACAATTAAATAATTACTAAAAATAAATTGAAGCAAACAAAATAAATTAAAGACAATAAACAAGAAATATAAAAAATGATTAATTAGAGAAAATTTTAATGAGGCACACTAATTTACCAATTTGCATGCTAATTATGATTAATTAAAATTGGATATTACAACCCTACTCCCCTTTGGGAATTTCATACTCGAAATTAGAATTTATCTCTAAAATAGGACAAATGTGGATGCAGCTCCCGTATAGTCGCTTCCAATTCCCACGTCGCCTTGTCATCACTATGGTGTTACTACAAGACTTTCACTAATGATATGTCACGATGCCGTAAGCTTGTCCCTTTCTAATCGATGATTTGGATCGGCACCTCCTCATAGGTCGTATCCTCTTGTATCAGTACATCATAGAATGAAACAATCTTGTTAAGGTCAGGCTAGCATTTGTGGAGCTTTGACATGTGAAACACGTCATGAACATGAGAAAGCTTAGGAAAAAGATTAAGTTAGTAAACAACTGCATCAGCACAATGAATGATCTTAAATATCCTGACATACCTTGGTGCAAGTTTTCTGCTTACATCAAAATGTGTAATTCTTTTACCTAGGGAAACCTTAAGAAAAATGAAATCATCTTTTTCAAATTCTAATGATCGGCGTCTCTTATTAGCATAACTTTTTTGTCGATTTTGGGCTACCTTTAGTCGGTCTCATATCACTGTGATTTTCTTATTGTTTTTGTGGATCTCATCTAGCCTGATGATGATCCTATCTATTGGTTCCAACCAACAAATAGATGGTCAACACAACCTTCTATAAAGCGCCTTAAATAGTGCATACCAATACTCACTTGGTAAATGTTGTTGTAAGCAAGTTCGGCCAAATGCAGATGCTTTTTCCAATTTTTTCCAAAATCCAAGACATAAGCTTATAACATATCCTTAAGAATCTATGTAACCTACTTAGACTAGCCATCGATTTGAGGATGAAAGGCGGTGCTGAAGTTCAACTCTATACCCCATCTTCTTGAAAACTCCTTCAATACTTAACATTCAACTAGTTATCTCTATCAGAGGTGATGGATAACAAAACTCCATGTAACCTAACTATGTGCTCGAGGTATAATTCTTCTAGAACTTTCCTTGAGTATGTTGATCTAAATGGTATAAAATGTGCTGCTTTTGTCAACCTATCTACAACAACCCAAATAGCATTGAGCTTTTGTTTTGTCCTCGGCAATCTGGTGATAAAATCTATTATGATATGTTCCCATTTCTATCCTAGAATAGGAAGCGAATAAAGCTAACCGGCGGGCTTCTAGTGCTCGGCTTTCACTTAGAGACATGTCATACACTTAGCAACATAATCCAAACATCTCTCTTCATGCTTGTCCACCCATATTGTCTCTTAAGATCATAGCACATCTTTGTGCTTATAGGATGAATAGCAAAACAAGACTTTTGTACTTCTTCCAATATAGCCTTGATCACTTTTTCTATTACAGGCAAATGTCCCCTGAAATACAAAGAACCATCTACATGTACCTTCCACTTATCGAACTATTCCCATTCTAAATTCACGTCCATATTCCTTGAAGATACTGATCTCGCCACTAAATCTGTTTCACCAGTTGAACAAGTGCTAGAGCGTTATAAGCCAAAGCCTGGCTACAATCCTCATAACATTGCAATTTGCACTCACTAGCCATGGCATGTTTTTTCAAATCTTTTAATGCTAGACACATAAGGAATCTAGAAGACTTCTTGTTGAGTGCATTTACCATGACATTAGCCTTTTCGAAATGATATTTCAAAGTAAAGTCATAGTCTTCTATGAACTTCATCCTTCTTCACTACCTCGTATTCAAATCTGACTGAGTGAATAGACACCTCAAACTTTTATGATTAGAGAAAATCTATAATACCGCTTCATACAAATAGCACCTCTAAATCTTCAACGCATGGATTGTTGGAAAAATAGTACGCAGTAGAATTTTTTTGAAATTTTTTTATACAAAGTATTTTCTAAAACATAAGTTCGACAAGCTATATGTATAAATTAACTAGATCTAACTAACCTTGTAAATGCAAAAAAACTTCCTCAATTTGTGAAGAGAAGAACGTTCTAGAAGGATCTCAACCAACTGGCCTTCATACTACTCTATCTACGACCAAAGTATGTGTGGGTGCATGTTATTCAGCCTTTCCTCGGTGACTCTCCTTCCAACCAATTGTAAAAACTCAAAGCTATGGTTTGTGATGTGTGAACAATAGCTCTCATGGAGTTACAGAGTCTCACCAGTAGAGTCTTACTCTTAATCTTTCAACTGATCTAATTAACTATGAGACTCACTCCCTATTTATAGAGGTTAGGTTTAGGAGTCAGTCCTTATAAGTAAGGCCTCGAAATTCGAATCAAAATCCAATTAGGGTCAATATCTAATTAAATCTGTTTAAAAATACATGATCATTTTATTGCTCAGTCGGTAGGCCAAATTGGCAGATAGTCCAACCAAACTTGCTCCATCGACAGGCCGAACTAAAAGACCGGCTTACCGAACTTATGATAAATGATCCTACAAATCTTTATTTCCCACCCAAGATTCTTGAGATAGAGCATCAATTTTAATTCAAATAACCCAATAAAGAAGTTATCTTATTAAAACAGTCATATCTAGAAAATCATTAGGAAAATAAATATTTTCGATAATTCTACAAGTTTATCGTAAATTAATTTATTCAAAATTAATCCAACCGACAAACAGACATGATTATCTGATCCCGATAATCAACAAATTTATCTTGAATTAATTTTTCATAAAATTAATTCAATCGATAAATAGACATGAATTATCAGATTCTATCGAATTTTAGCCAATCTGATAAATTGATACAAGTCACCAATTATTGGAAAAGCATACTTTATCATTACAGGATTTATTATAAGCTAGCAAAGGGGACTAGATGGACCTATATAGTTCAAGCTTTTGATAATTATGAAACCCAATATCCTAGATATACATTTCATAATTATCAACTTCAACGCTACTCCACTAAAAGCTTGGAGCTGCACTCTCAAACTATATAGAATTACGAAGCCCATATAGCTAAGTCTCCATGATATATCATAATGTATCATATCCCCATAGGATTATCCATAATCAACTTAAGGATAAGTTCTGTCTCACCTTCCAAATTAATTTTCTCTTACGTTCTAATATCTCACCATCGAAAAACTTACCATCCAAAGGTGACATACCATTCGATACCATTCGATTGCACCTATGAATCCAAATGGTTGAGCGCTTTAGTTTTTCAATTACAAGATAATGCATATAAGAGGATATCACTACTCCTAAAGAGGATCTATGGATTCCATATCTATGAATAACAGGTCTATGCTACCAAGAGTCATGCCTGCAATGTACCGGTATATGTACCACTATAAAAATATGGATGTCACCCTTTGGTGCATCAAAAGACATAAGTCAAGACAATGGGCCCACTATTCATCTCAAAATTAAGATACAATACAAATGATTGTCTAAAGTGAATCGATTTGCCGAGACAGAATTATTAATCTAAATCAATTCATTTTATGTCCCAATCCAACACATTGTCACCTATGACAATGTGTCAATGTTTCTATTCATAGAGTCGACCTTCGATGGTCAAGACAAACTATCTCCCAATAGTGATATAGACAACATAACAATCTTTGCATGAACAAAGTGCCCAACTTTATTCCCTCAATTGCACATCTTATGATTTAGACCGTCACCTTAAAAAATTATGTCTTTTGTATAATCTGTCCATCATATGCCCAATTCTTAAAGGTTTAGACTGACAGTCTTAGACTTTTGTTTGCTTAACATACATTTAACAAATATGAACATAAACAGGACAAGATTTAGTATATAAATAATAAATAAGTTCTTTATTGATAAAAATGCCTCCAAAACCATATTATATTTTTACTCCTTAGGGCATACATGTCTAACAATCTCTCACTTGCACTAAGTGAGTAAATATGATCTGTCATGCATCCATATGGCCCCGATAGGCCATTATGTCCTCTGACACGATCAAACATATTTTCACATTTCTATTGTAACATGTCTCCCTTCTATGAAGTCCTTTATCATATGATACTTCTGATTAATATGCTTGCTCTTCTTGTGAAATCTTGATTCCTTAGCATTAGCTCCCACCATGCTATTATCATAGTATAGTAATACGGTCTTATCATACCAGGAACTACTTCAAGATCCCCAAAGAACTTGCAAAGCCATACTGCTTCTTTTGAAGCATCATTAGCTGCCACATACTCAGCCTCCATCATTGAATCCGAAGTGTAATCTTGCTTCACACTTCTCCAACTATGGCACTGCCACCCAGAGTAAACACAAAACCTAAAAACGATCTCCTCAAATCCAAACAGGATTAGAAATCTAAATCAGTGTATCCTAGAAGAGTTAAGTCCTCACCTGAATACACAAGCATATACCATTGAGTCCTTCTCAAGTACTTGAAAATATGCTTGACCGTAACCCAATGGTTCGGTCTCAAATCCACTTGAAATCGACTTACAATCCTAGCTACATAACAAATGTCCTGTCGCATGCAAAGCATGACATACATGAGACTATCCACTGCCGAAGCATAAGGCACCTTCTTCATGTATTCTCCTTCTTCCTCAGACTTTGGAGAGTCTTTCTTAGAAAGATCAATTCTAGACCTTGATGGTTGGCCATCTTTCTTGGAATCTTGCATTGTAAACCTCTTGAGAATCTTATCTATGTAGCCAGCCTAGGACAAAACTATCAATTGTTCTTCTTATCCCAAAAGATTTGGATGCCGAGAATAAAATTAGCCTCACCTAAGTCCTTCATGTCAGATTGCTTGGTAAATCATAATTTGACCAATGACAATGCCCCATCAGCATTGTCAATTAGCAGAATGTCATTTTCATAAAGCAATAAAAAGACCACTTTCCTATCTTTAATGTGTTTGTACACACATGGTTCATCCAAATTTTGTGTGAACCCATAAGTCTTGATCACTTGATCAAATCTTATGTTCCAAGAACGGGAAGCCTGCTTAAGTCCACAAATTGACTTTAGCAACTTACAAACCATACTGTCTTGACCCTTGACCTTGCATCCGTCTAGTTGTTCCATATAAATGGACACATTAAGATAACCGTTTAGAAAAGCCTTCTTGACATCCATCTGTCAAATCTCGTACTCGAATGCAGCAGCTATGGACAAAAGAGTCTGGATGGACTTAAGCATGGCTGTAGGCGAAAAGGTTTTCTCACAATCGATTCCTTCCTTTTGCGTGTATCCCTTAGTTACCATTCTAGCCTTAAAGGTTTTGACTTTTCCATCTACTTCTATTTTCCTCTTATAAATCCACTTACACCCTATAGGTTTTACCCCTTTAAAAAGATCTAAAAGCTCCCAGACCTAATTAGTCTCCATAGACTTCATCTCTGTGTTCATGGCCTCTGTCTAGAGTTTCGAATCAACATCTTCCATAGCCTCTACATAACTATAAGGATCCCTATCATGTTCATCTGATTCAGCCAAGTAGGGCTCACTATTGAACATATACTTCTCGGGTCGACGCCTAATCTTCCTACTATGCCGAAGCCCCTTAGGTTGTTGTTCATGTTCGTTTGGTTTTTCTACACTGATTAGAGTGGTTTCTATTGAAACCCCCAGAGTGATCGAATCACTCGCCAACTCCT
This sequence comes from Artocarpus hirsutus, assembly GCA_946598075.1. Taxonomy (NCBI): domain Eukaryota; kingdom Viridiplantae; phylum Streptophyta; class Magnoliopsida; order Rosales; family Moraceae; genus Artocarpus; species Artocarpus hirsutus. The sequence goes on from CAMOHE010005980.1 coordinate 21,268, forward strand.
CAAGCACCACTTTGCTTCAAGGTTTAAAGTCGTCCATCTAACACTCCTCAAGGAAAGTTGCATTAGTTAAAAACATGACTTTATTTTCCTTTGGGTTATAAAAATAACCCCCTTTAGTCCCTTTTGAATATCCTTTAAATACACAAACTTTCAAATGTCCAACTTATTCATATCACTAAATAGGACATGAGCTGGAAATCCTCATATGCGAATATAGTTTAAGGATGTCTTCTTGCCCGTCCATAACTCATAAGGAGTTTTAGGAACTAATATTTAAGGCACATTGTTCAAAAGATAACATGCAGTTTATAGTGCATATCCCTAAAAGGATAAAGGCAATGATGAATAACTCATCATGGACCTGACCATGTCTAACAAAGTTCGATTTCTTCTCTCCACTACACCATTTTGCTACGAAGTACCCAACTTAGTCAAATGGGATAAAATCCCATCATCTAATAAATGTTCCAAGAACTCATCAGAAAGGTGCTCTCTACATTAATCAAATTAAAGTGCCTTTATAGGTCTACCTAATTGCTTTTCAACTTCAACCCAAAACTCCCTAAACTTGTCATAAGTTTTGCTTTTATTGTGCATTAGGTACACATATCCATACCTTGAGTAATCGTCAATAAAAGTGACAAAATACTCATACCCTCCTCATGCTCAAATGTTCAGTGGTCCGCAAACATCACTATGCACAAGTTCTAGAACCCCTTTGTCCCTATTGTCCTTAGACCCAAATGGTCATTTGGTCATTTTACCCTCTCAACAAGATTCACATTATGGTATAGATTCCACCTTTAAATGACTTAAAGGTCTATCCCTTATCAACCTTTGAATCCTATTCAGGTTAATGCGGCCAAGTCATAAATGCCAAAGAAAAGTCTTATTAGAGTGAGAAGATTTAAGTCTTTTAGAGTTATTATAATTCATCTCAACATTAAGCAATAAATCCATCTTACATTTGGTAAAATATAGATTATTTTGCATTCATCCAAAACAGATAAAAGATTTGTTTTTATGAATAACCACTTTATTATTAAAAGAAACCAAATAGGAGTCTTTAAATAAATAAGCTACAGAAATTAAATTCCTTTTAAATTTAGGAACATAAAAACAATCTCACAAAATTAAATTCTCATAATTATCAAAATAGATATAGATGTCTCCCATTGCTTCAGCTAAGACCAAAGATCCATTGCTTTCTTTGAACCCCTACAAATAAACACAAACGTGATTAGTTGCTCTGAAATCTATGATACAAATGTCAGTAGATTCCTCAACCAAACAAGTTTTTAAATACAGAAGATCACACCTACCTCATTGGAAAAGGAAGTCCTTGTAATTCTTCTTAATGTGTCTGACCTTCCTACAGAAGAAGCACTTTAGCTTTTTTGAGTTTTTCTTCTTTTTCTTCTTGTTCTTGCCATTTGTAGGAATAGACGAACTTATTATAACATGTATGTTGATAACATGCCAAGTAGAATAGGGAGTATCGCTCATTAAAAAATTGTTCGTGCATGTTAACATAAAAGCTTATGTGTTTTTTTTTTAATATTAAGTGGGAGAAGGTTTTTAAAGAGAGAACCTAAGGCCTCCATCGTTGGTCTATAGGTAACAGATGATGGTTCTGACCCTTAGGAAGGGATTTCTCATGTATCGATTGAATCTCTAACGGGATAATTTACTTTAGCATGATTTATTATTGTACACCTCTAGGTGGCGATTATTAATCATGGATAAAGTCATTGAAACGATGGTTATACACTCAAGATTAATTTTATTATTAACTTCCCTTAAGAGCTCTGTTAATAATATTAATGACCAAAGAAAATGATTATTTGTATATGCTAGATCAGACGGATCGTGGATGATATATATTAATCACAGGGGATCCATGTTCCTAGGCAAGTCTCCCCTAGGCGTCTTCTTGAATCTTCAGTTGGAAATTATCTTTATAAGGTTGTGATTTTTTCAAGGTTTTGATACATAAACACATTGTATGCTTACTTGTTTGTATTATCTTATTAAACCGTTGTTGAATATTTGCTTATATTTAGTACATGATTCTTCATTGTAGATCAAAATATCTACAAATGCTTTATCTTTGATACTCGATAAAAATACATTAACTTAAGAGAATTATAATAATTGGAAAAGGAAACTAAATATCGTCATTTTCTTTAAGAAACCAAAACTTGTGATAACCACATTGCATTCTTCTAAGTCTACCATTGAATCCATTAACAAGCAAATCCAAGTGTATGTTTGTTGGAAAGATGCTAATGATTAAGCCTGCTATTATATTATGGCTAGTATGAATAACATGCTATAGGCTCAACATGAGGATTATGAGATTGCTAAAGAGATCTTAGATAATCTGAAAGACATGTTTAGAGGCAAACCTTAACAAAACAAAAAAGGACTCTTCGGAAGCTCCATAATTGCAAATAGAGACCGGGGACTCCTATGAAAGAGCATATGATGTTGCTCATAGGTTACCTTGCTAAGGCTCAAATCCATGGAGCCAACATTGATGTTGAGTTACAAATGACTATGGTCTTTGAGATTCCCTCTAAGGAGTTCATCCTATTTAGAACTTCATATACCTTGAGCAATAGGCAAGATGTGACCTTGACTAAGCTAATAAAGTAGTTACAAGAGTTCGATAATTTGATTAGGGAAGCTCCAGCTAGTGGTGAGGCAAACTTAGCGGTTACATTTGGTTCCAATCATAACTTTAGAAATGAAAAGAAGCAGAAGGCTAAGAATAGGAAGTCTTTTGTTCAAGCAAAAGGCAAGGACAAAAGCAGAAGAGGAACTTAAAAAAGCTAAAGTGCTATTTTTTGGGAAGGTTGGGTACATTAAAATGAATTCAACGACTTCCAATCTAGGTTAGTATGAACTTCTGGTTATTAAAACGTGTTCAATTGAGGAATCAAAGGATACTTGGTTCATAGATTCTAGAGTGACTAATCATGTTTGTGTTTCTCTATAGGGGTTTAAGGAAACAAGAAGTCTACTACATGAGCCCTTGATGCTTCGGATGGGTGATGGATCCTTAGTGTTGGCTAAAGTAGTGGGGGACATTCATCTTTACTTTGATAGTTATAGGACTTTAGTTTTGAGAGATTGTTTTTATGCTCCTAAACTTAAAAGGATTTTAATTTTTGTTGCTTGTTTATTTAAAGACTCTTATTCAATTTCTTTTAATAATAAAGTTGTGATTCGTAAAAACAAATTTTTTATCCGTAGTGGTTGGATGCAAAATAACCTATTTTTTATTAAACCTAAGATGGACTTATTGTTTAACATTAAGGTCAATGATAACTCTAAAAAACTTAAAACTTCTCACTCTAATAGGACTTATCTTTGGCACTTGCGATCAAGTCACATTAGCCTAAATAAGATTTAAAGGTTGGTAAGGAATAGACCTTTAAGTCATTTAGAGTTAGAATCTATACCACAATGTGAATCTTCTTTGAAGGGTAAAATGACCAAAAAAACTATTTAGGTCTAAGGGCAATTAAGCCAAAAGGGTTCTAGAACTTGTCTATAGTAATGTTGTGTCTCATAAATATCAAGGTATGAGTACTTTGTCACTTTCATTGATGATTACTCAAGATATGGGTATGTCTACCTAATGCATCATAAGAGCATAACTTTTGACAAGTTCAAGGAATTTCGAGCTGAAGTGGAGAAGCAATTAGGTAAATCCATGGAGGCACTTTGATCCAATCGAGGTGCAGAATACCTCTTTGATGAGTTCTTATGACACTTATTAGAGAATGGGATTTTATCTCATTTGACTACGTCAGGCACTCTCTAGTAGAATGACGTGGCTAGAGAAGAAATAGGACTTTGTTGGACATGGATATACCATAGTGAGTTATTCAATGTTACCTTTATCCTTTTGGGGACATGCATTACAAACTGCATATTATCTTTTTAACAATGTGCCTTTAAAATAGGTTCTTAAAGTTCCTCACCAGTTGTGGATGAATAGGAAGACATCCTGTAATGATAGGATATGTTTTTTCCTACATATTGGTAACTTATATTAATTACTAGATTGACTAAAGTTTGATAGAGTGGATTTAATAATTCATGTAGGTTTATTAGTTGGATTAATTTTGTGAATTATTTGGATAATATTTTATTTGATATGGGATTATCTACATATGACTGTTTTGATCAGTTAACTTATTTATTAGGTTATCTGAATTAAAATGGATGTTCTATCTAAGATACTTGTGTGAAATAAGATATTCTAAGATTGTCAAATTAGCACGCAGTTGGTAAATCGACGGCCAAGTTTGGCAAGCCAATGGAGCCAGTTTAGCAAGCCAATCTCCCAAATCTATAGGCCAAACATGCAATAGTCTAGTTACGTGTTTGTGACACTTTTTTATGAAAAGTTGATCTAGACTCGAATTTTGAAGCCTAATATGATAAGGATTGGCCCCAAATTCAACCACTATATGAAGGAAACTATTTTTCATTTTTTCTAAGATCATTTGAGAAGTAGAGAGTGAGTATTCCAGTGAGAGAAACTCTAAAACTCTTAGAAAGCTATTGTTCAACATCTAGAACTTTATCTCTAAGTTTGTTCAAGTGGTTAGAAGGAGAGGTCAAGGAAGGAAGAACTCTACATCATGGACCACCCGCACTCCAATCAAGGATAGAGAATAGCCAGGAAGACCAGTTGGTTAAGGCTCTTCTAAAAGGTTTTTCTCTTGTCAAACTTTTTTGTAGTCTTCGGTATACAAAAGAGATGCGTAAGATCTGTAATTAATTTATGTATTCAGCATGCCAAACTTAAAATTTGGAAAAGACTTTTATTTAAAAATTTTAAAATTCCGTTGCATATCATTTTTCGACAATTGTATGATATCAACGTATTACTAAATAAAACACAAGTTTTAGACTGTTCAATTGATGTTGAAAATTATTCCTTCACAACCCAAATTTTCATCGAATCGTTTTTGTGCACGAAGGCTATAACCTTTTGCTAACAAGCATATATTCAAACAACCATAACTAACAATTCATAAGTCTATTCAGCTAATATTTGAATCGTTGTAATTTTTTTGTATCTTCTAAACAAAAATACAAAAATGGTAGGAAATGTCATTTTTCTAAAACTAATTGTAGTAAATAGTAGGTTTTGAAAATATTTATAGTAAATATCAAATTATTATCTTTTAACCTAAACTTTTACTGGACCATTTTTGCCCATATGTAACCTTTGGCTAAACGAACACACATTCAAATGATCATAACTAACATTAAAAAAAGACCGTACCCGACAATTCATAAGTCTATTTTGGCTAATATATAGATCTTTGTAATTTCTGTTGATTATAGTTGATAATAAAAAAATTTAAAAAAATCTTATAATTGGAGATAGACACTATAGGCAAGTGAAAATGATGGACAACAAGTTTGCTAAAAAAGAAGCCAAGAAAGTGAAATGAGAAGTTTACATAAGTTTTTTTTTTTTTTCTATGATTTTTAAAGAAGATATTGAGATAGACTTATCACATTTTGATTTGTGATTTATTGATTCACGACTTATATATGACACATTTTTTTCTCTTAATTTATTGTTAAGTTGTAGAGTTAAATTATTGACCAGAAAATAAGAATTGACTTTTATAAAAGAAGGCCGCTGTTAATAATAAAGAGATTATAAGAGAAAACACAAAGAACGATTCTCTTTCATAAATTTCTTTTTCCTTTTGGTATACATGATAACTTTTGCAACGAATATAAGTAGACGTAACTTTTTAAATTACGAGAGAACCAGTGTAAAAATGTGACTTTATTGCTCTTAATTTCATGTAATAAAAACTTATTTGGACTAGTCGATGCAGGCTCAAAGTAAGGCAGAAAACGTTGGAAAAAGTAGCGTAATAATATATGACAAATTAGCTCGGAGAGGGTATGAAAATAAATGAGGGCCCTCATATTTGCAGTTCACTTTTTATCCTCTTGTGTATTTGATTCTCTCTAATTCATCTGAAAAATATGCAGAATCGATATAAATCAAAGTACATACTAATATTTTTTAAGAAAATCGAAAACGCTCGATATATTTTTCATGACTTATATACTCAATACAAATTTTTAGAAATACAACCAATTAGTGAATTTCACCTTTCTTATAATCAAAACAACCTTTATAGAAAACAATCAAAGACATTTTTAGAAATGGTTTCAACATTATTCTTTAAAATTTTTGGATATATTACTATTTTTAGGGTCTTTTTGTTAACAGTGCACGTCCTTTACCATTAGATATGATCAAGATTACATCAAAATATAAAGTACGAAAAACAAAAACCTACTTGTAGTTCATTTTTTCAAATCCTATCATTGGAATTTAAACACGCAAAACAAAATCATATTGAAAACGCTCCACAATGGGTTCAAAGCTAATGTCTTGTGTACATCTGACAAAACAGTTTGTCATTTTCATTTGCCCATTTGGATCTGTGCCTTGCATGTATGTGAAAGCAGCTTACTTTTTCTATATATTCAAACATAAGTAGAAAACGTCAATTTGTTAAATATTAATAAACATGCTATCACCTAGAATACGGGAATGGTACTCCACATGGTGTTTCTCATCACGTTGTTGAGTACGTTTGAATGATTCATGTTGACCGAATTAGAACTTTCACTAGAAACGATCTACTTAGTGTTCTACAGAGCATGTGCACCCACAACAAAAGAAATCCATCAAGTTTAGAATTGAGTAAAATATCATTATCTTCATACGTCTCCTAATTATAGTTTTTATAGTGATATACGTAAAATATTATAAATTGTATTTATAATATAGGAGTTTGAATTAGTTCCGCTGGCGGATTTTATCCGCCCATACATGGCCGCACTTTTTTTTTTTTTTGGTCCTTATTTCAACGTAACGTGGCTTTTATATGGACATAACTTTTATTAATTTATTATTCTTTTTTGCAATTTTGAATCACCACGTAATCTTACTTTATCATAACTAGGCTTTGACGTGGACATAACGTTTTAGATATTTTTTATTTTTTTCCGCAGCAAAATATATTAGCAATTGAATTATGTTGATAAATGCGGTCAGTTTGTTGTGGATAATCAGTTAGTACAAAAATATAATCTTTTTAACCCATAATACACATAATATATATTGTTTAGAGGAATGTTATAATAAGACCTTCTTAAAAGGTCGTATAAGGTCGTATCTATGAGGCCTATTTTTTACGCCGTTGGATTTAATCCAGTAGTTTAAAAACTTCCAACTCCACCTAATTACAATGGGCTCTCCCTTACATAATCAAAAATAAGTATAACACAAAATCTTACCAAATTGGTGAAAAAAAAAAAAAAAACTTTCTGATATAAAAAAAGTTCATCTTTCACGGAAACAAAAATCGCCGAAGATGGCCAAGAACGAAGCTAGCGTGGGTACTAACGCCATCTATCTTACTAATGAGCCAACATGACCACCGGAGGCACCATTGATCATCACACAACACCGACCATCTCTCACAATGCGTGATAGTCTCGCGAACGTAGCCACAATTTATTGCGATCTCCATCGTGACCAAATCAGGCTAGGGCTGGCGTGGGTAGACAGCCAAGAGAAGTGGGGCTTGTAACCTATGAGGTACACAATAACACAATTGTTCAGGAGCCTAAAAATTTTTTGAAGTCGATATTTTACACAATACAGTAACAATGTTTTGAATGACCCAAGAAAATTTTGGTTCTCAATAACATTATTGTTTACACAAATACCTTTTTCATATACTTAAATGTATTTTTGTTCCTTTTTTCCTGATGGGATTTATGCATGTATGATTTTGTCTCTTCACATCACTGGATTACTGTGCAAGTCCTTGACGGAAGTGTTTTAATATAGCAAGGAACAAACTCTTGTTGGCTGAGAAATTGTAGGTCTTATTCCGCAAGAAAATAAGCAAAAATTCGTTTTCTCAAAAATTCTGAAATTATAATTCACGATCCTTTTTACTTGACAGTGCAATGACAATCAGATTTGAAGGACGGAATGGGTAGATGGCCGAGCGGAGTGGGGGGTTGTATCTTGGAAAAATAGTACGTAGTGGAATTTCAAAAATTTTATATCAGAGTATTTTTCAAAACACAAGTTTGACGCGCTATATGCATAAATTAACAAGATCTTGCTAACCTTGTAAATGCAAAAAAGCTTCCTCAATCAGTGAAAAGAAGTAACGTTCTAGAAAGACCTCAACCAACTGGCCTTCTTTGCTATTCTCTATCTACGATCAGAGTGAGTGAGGGCTCACACCTACAGCTCTTCCACCATGTGACTCTCCTTCCAACCGATTAAGAGAACCTATAGCTAATGTTCGTGATTTGTGAACAAGAGCTCTCAAGGAGTTTTGAGAATCTTACCTATAGAGTTTCACTCTTAATCTCTCAATTGATCTAAATAATAATTAGACTCACTCCCTTTTTATAAAGGTTGGGCCCAGAAGCCAATCCTTATCAGATAATGCCTCAAAATTCAAATCAAAATTAAATTCAGATCAATATCTGAAGAAATCTGCATGAAAACACGTGATCTTTTTATCGCACGGTTGACGTGCCGATCTATCTAACTGGCATGCCGAACTTGCCCTATTGGTAGGCCGAACTTAAGGATTGACATGCCGAACCTGTGATAAAAATCTCAACGAATCTTTTATTCTTCACCTGAGATTCTATAGGATAAAGTCTCAGTTTTAATTCAAATATCTCAATAGAGAAGCTATCTAATTAAAACAACTTTATCTAGTAACCTTTAGGAAAATAAATGAATTCCTGATTATTCAACAAGTTTATCTTGAATTAATTCAAAATTAATCTAACCGATGAACAGACATGAATTATCCGATCTTGATAATTCAACAAGTTTATCTTGAATTAATTTTATCACAAAATTAATTCAACCTACAAACAAACATGAATTATCTGATTTTACCAAATTTTAGCCAATCTAAAAAATCTAACATAAGTCACCAATTATTAGAAAAGCACGTCGTATCGTTACAGGATTTTTGTGAGCTAGCAAAGGGGACCTAATGGACCTATATAGTTCAAGCTCCTGATAATTATGAAATCCAATATCCCAGATATACATTTCATAATTATCAACTCCAGCGCTACTCCACTAAAAGCTTAAAGTTGCACTCTCGAACTATATAGAATTACAAAGCCCGTATAGCTAAGTCTCCATGATATATCATAATGTATCATATCCGCATAGGATTATCTATAATCGGCTTAAGGATAAGTTCAGTCTTACCTTCTCAATTAGTTTTATCTTACATACCATTATCTCACTATCGAAAAGCTTACCATCTAAAGATAGTATACCATTCGGTTACACCTATGTATCCAAATGGTTGTGTGCTCTAGTTTTTCAATAACAGGATAACAGATATAAGAGGATATCACTACTCCTAAAGAGGAGCTATGGATTCCATATCTATGAATAACAGGTCTATGCTATCAAGAGTCATGCCTGCAATATACCGATATATGTACCACTATAAAAATGTGGATGTCACCATTTGGTGCATCAAAAGACATAAGTTAAGACAACGGGCCCACTATTCATCTCAAAATTAAGATACAATATAAATGATTATCTAAAGTGAATCAATTTACCGAGACAAAATTATTAATCTAAATCAATTCATTTTATGTCCCAATCCAACACATCGTCACCTATGATAATGTGCCAATGTTTCTATTCATAGAGTCGACCTCCGATGGCCAAGACAAACCATCTCCCAATAGGGATATAGACAACATAACATTCTTTGTATGAACAAAGTGCCCAACTTTATTTCCTCGATTGTGCATCTTATGATTTAGACCTTCACCTTAAAAATTGTGTTTTTTGCATAATCTATCCATCATTTGCCTAATTCTTAAAGGTTTAGATCGACAGTCTTAGACTTTTGTTTGCTTAACATGCGTTTAACAAATATGAACGTAAACAGGACAAGATTTGGTATATAAATAATAAATAAATTCTTTATTGATAAAAATATCTCTAAAAATATATTATATTTTTACTCCTTATAGCATAAACGTCTAACATTGCAACCTATACAGGTTACAATAAATATACAACCCATCAGAGGCGGATCACCATACACGAACGGGGCAGGACCCACGACCTCCACCTACGATCTCCTTAGTTGTGCCCTCTCCATAGGCGACAATTCGTGAGCCTCCACTATCACAATTGGGTCATAACCCATAAGTTCTAAATTTGCCTCGTGAAGTCAGCGCACCACTTCTGGATCCACCAACAACCTTGTAAATTGGTGGTGTTTCAATTTTTTTTGAATTTTATTTTTGAGTATTAAATTTGGTGATTTCAGTTGAAATTTTGAAGCACAAATTTTTGCTATAATTTTTTAACTTTGATTTTTCAAGCACCACCAACCATGGTGATTTGAGTTTGTCGGTGGCCTGTTTTTTAATATTGAATGTTAATTAATCATGATTAATATACAAATTAGTAAATTAGTGTACCTAATTAAAATTTTCTCTAATTAATCATTTTTGTGTTATTTCTTGTTTATTGCATATTATTTATTTCGTTTGCTTTAGTTTATTTTTAACAATTATTAAATTGTTTTAAAACATATTTATAGTATATCATTTTATTTTCAAGATCAATTTCAATTAAATTAAAACATTTTCCTTTAAATTCATTTAAAATAAAAATTTCACACTTGCCTAAATGCCTAACAAGTCCTCACTTTCTTGTGCGGACCAATATCACGTGAAGTGATCAGACACCTTAAGCCATATTAGGCAAAACCTTCTACTACCCCTTGTTTTGAGTCTAAATGCCTATACAAGTCTAAGTTAAAGGAACCAGACTCATCATCACCATCTATTCTCCCTATTTTTCTTTCATGTGTCTTTTTCACTCTCTCTTTCTCTCTTACATTTCTATTTCAAGAACTCAAAAACAAGCTTTCATTCCCTTAGCCAAAATAAAAGCATTTTGAAGCCACCAAGTGAGTACAAAGTCGTTCAATTCGAGGTTAGAAATGTTTTTAGTACTTAAACTTTTATTATAAAGTTCTCATCTCTAATTTTGTATTCAAATTCGTATTCATATATATGAGTATTGTTTTCCATTTGAACGGCTCTGTATTGAACATATTTGCCAAGAATTAAGTCGCATGTAATGATCTAAGACTAAATGAACATAAACTACATTTTATCTAAGATGGCAGGATGATTACAAACACAAATCCAAGTTTTATTTGAACTAAAAATGGATCAAAGTTGCTTTTATATTTATTTTGTTCATTTTTGGAATAAATGTAATGAATGTATGAATAATGATGAAACTGAGTTGCATGTGTATGGAAAAGAATTTACATTATTCATATAATGTTTATGGACTTTTAGAATATGTTTAAAAGCATTAGGATTGGTTTGGAAAGATCTAAACTCTATTTGACTTTGGGAGCTCGAAACATAGTGCTTTTGGTTGCGATAGTGTGACTGACCATTGTCAATGTAATGTGGTTGATCCTTCCACTACAAGACGTGTGGTCAATTGCGTGTAGTGTACCCTGGTCGACCGCACTGCACTAGGTAGCCTAGTCTTGGGCCACCCAATCCTCTTTTGTTCCAAATTAAATTCTAAGTTTTTTTCGCTTGTTTTATTGATAAAAAATTATTGTTGATGTGTTTTATAATATGTTTAATTATTATGTAAATAAAAAAAGAATTTTAATTAAGGAAGGCACACTAAGAGACTATGAGATTGTATACTAACGTAATATGTATAAGTTTTGACATCAATGAATTGAGTCTACACCTAAGGTTGCTTGCTATTCCTTAGAGCTAACATTCAATGAGATGGGATTTGTAGAGTGGATGTGTTCAATGTTAGAGATCGAGATAGAACTCCAAAGCACATCCTTGATGGCCATGATTTTAAATGGTGTTTTGGCCACATCTCATATAATGTTTTTAAGAATTGAATAGTACATAAATATATCCAAATGTTTTGGATATGTGCTTATTGAGTAAATGATAATAAATGTATATTGAAATCTTAGTATTAGTATACCAAGTGAAATAAAATGATTAATTAGTTTTCAAACACCAAACAGTGTAAGATCTATATTTGGTTGAGTTTTAAGTGCATGATGCCACACCAAGATTAGGTCATGTAGAGAGCAACCTTGGGAGTAGGTCCTGAAACCTGGTCCAAGCCACTACGTTGCTGATTATAATAGGCTTTGCACACAGTAAGTACTAATGTATGATTTAAGGTAAATCACATAACATGGTAAGCATAAGACATTTAATTATTCAATTATTTGATTATTTTTTAATTGTTATTCCTTGAATTTTTTCTAGAATATTTATATTATATTATTTTATAAATGATGATTTAGAATTCAAGTCTATTGAGCCTTTTGCTTTTAAGTTCAGCTGTTTTACTTTCCCTCTCTAGGTGGTTCACAGTACGTAGTTGAGTAGAGTGCTGCTCATTTACTCATAGTGTCTGTGAGCCATTTAGTTATTTATTTTTGTCAAGGCATGTAATAATGAAACTTAATCATGCTCTTAATTATGCTTTAATAGACTATGGTTTGGTTGTATTTCTTTTATGTCTGTACTATGTGTAAACAGTTTTGGGGTCTGATGGGACCTAGACAACAATTGGCGGATTCTATGTTTTAAATTAGTTTTGAGGTTAATCTAATAATTTCTTTTTTGCTATGTTTTAATATTAGCATTATTCTAATTGGGTTTCAAATTGTCATATTCTTGAATTCACTAAAAATGTGAAAATTTTTTATGTTTATAATAAATCCTAATTAGTTATTTTAATTAAATCGCCACGTCACTACCCTGGTTTAGGTGTGTGATAGAGATTGGTATCAAAGCCTTTGGTTTTTGAATCTTGATAATTATGCGCATATAGATACAGATAGTCTAGTTTTTCTTTTCAGAATAGAGAGAATGGAACCAAGAACCTGTTCATAACAAAGGTATGATGAAAGCCATGTTTTCTGCATTTAGGCAGATGGCAACAAGGGTGCAACGTAAGGATCCTATGGCAAGGCATCGACAGGCATGTGTCTAGGAGTTTCATCATGCAGTGATTCTGACCTTCGATGGGAATGGAGAACCTCATGCTGTTGAGTACTGGTTTGACTCAATGGTGAAGCATTTGGACACTTTAGGAGTGCCTGTTGAGTTTTAGGACGATTTTTTGGCATATAAGCTAGAAAGTAATACCAACGCTTAGTGGAAACAAGCAAAGTGTACTAAGAACAATAGGAACATCAATTGGGATGGTTACAAGAAGTTGTTATATGATTGTTGTTTTCCTCAAGGGTACAAGGATCATAGGATCACTGAATTCTACCATTTGGAAAAAGGTGAGACGATGGCTAGGGATTATTGGGTGAAATTAATTGAGTTGGCCAGGTTTATCCCATCTGTAGTCGCATTTGAAGAAGAAAAGTGTATTAAGTTCCAACAAGGCTTAAGGGTTTCATTTTTTGTCAGTTGGTTGCTCTTACAATTTGGATCTATGGTGATTTAGTGTCGTCGGTATTGTCAGTCAAGAAAAACAACTCTAATTACTATGAGAGTTAAGCAAGGACCATTGGTGGATCCTAGAGAAATAACCAAAGGAGCAATGACAACCATCAATAGCCACAATAGCAGTCAAGGAGCCAGCATAATAGTGGTGCCTGCAATGGTAGTAGCAGCTCATCCTGCAATGGTCGAAACAATCCCTATAGCTTTCATTGTCACTTTTGTAAGCAGCTTGGCCACATTAAGAGGAACTATCTAGTTGTGAACTCGTTGTAGGCATTGCATTCTGGAGATGGTAGATCCTAACAGCCTCAACCTGAACCCTATGTTCAGCCTCAATAGTTTTCTCAACCCCAGTTTCATCAGTTCACTCCCCAATAGATGCAATTTTCAACTAAGAGTCTCTAACCACAAAATTTTTAGCAGGCCTTCCCACAATATAGGCCACATTGTTTGGATAGTGTGCAGTCTCCACTGCCACAACAATTTTAGCCAACAAACCCAAGGCCCAGTAATGCAAACCGAAGGAAAGGGAAGGCCAAAGGACGGGTTCACAACATAACAGTTGGGAGTTCCAGTGCTCAGGCTAGTAATGTAGTTGTTGACAATATGGTTCTCATTTCTCAATCTTTAGCTCCTATTTTAATTGATACCAGTGCCATACATTCTCTCATTTTTAGTTCATTTGTAAACATCTTGGGTTAAAAACATAGGGATTTAATAAGCCAATGATTATTACCTTACACCTTAAGGTCAATGCATGTGAATATTATATGTAAATCTTGTAAAATTGTAATTAGGGGTGAGATTCTGAGAGGTGATTTGATTGTGATTCTAATAAGTACTTATGATTTAATCCTAAGAATAGATTAGCTGCCTAAGTACAATGTAGTTGTTGATTATCACCATAGAAAAGTTACCCTAGTAACCAATAAAGGAACACTGCTCACCTATCAGGGTGGTGTTGATTAAATGATGATTGATTGGTCCCTAAAACCATATTTTGGTGGACAAAGGATCTTAGCCTACAGTTCTTTCTACTTTAGAAGGAGAGTCAAGTATAGTTAGTAAGAATACCACCATACTAGTGGTTGACGAATTCGAGAATATTTTCCCTGAGGAGTTGCCTGGATTACCACTGCATCGTGAAATCAAGTTCAACGTTGAGTTACTTCCCAAAACCACTTCAATCTCTATTGCAGCATATTGGATGGCACCTGTATAAATGAAGGAATTGAGAAAGCAAACTTCAAGAACTTCAGATAAGGGATATATCAGGAATAGTATGTCACCATAGGGTACATTAGTCTTGTTTGGTAAGAAACATGATGGATCCCTTAGATTATGTAGCGACTATCGACAATTGAATTGAGCTATAATAAAGAACAAGTAATTACTACCAAAGACTGATGAGTTGTTCGACTAGTTGAGAGGTTCCTGGTACTTCTTAAAAAAAGATATATGCTCTAGATAGCATTAGCTCAAAATAAAGGAAGAAGATATCCCCAAGACAGCTTTTAGGACCTAGTATAGACATTTCGAGTTCTTAGTAATGTCGTTCAGATTGACAAATGCTTCTGTAGCTTTTATGGACTTAATGAATTGGATCTTTCAACCTTACTTAGAACAATTCGCAATTGTGTTTATTAATGACATATTGATATATTCCAAGACTTAGGAGGAGCATGAACAACATTTGAGGATTGTTTTACAAACTCTTCGGGAGCACCAATTATATGCTAAGAAAGACAAGTTTGAATTTTGTTGACAAAGGTTAAGTTTCTAGGACGTGTTTTCTCCAGCCAAAGTATTTTGGTGGATCCTTCTAAGATAGAGACCACGGTACAATGTAAATGACCAAAGAATGTAGTAAAAATCTATAGTTTTCTAGGACTCACAAGATATTATAGGAGGCTTATGCAGGATTTCTCTAAGATAGCGACACCATTGATGCAACTGACCATGATGGATATTTGATTCGAATGGAGCATTGAGTGTAAACCTTTCAAGAGTTAAAAACCCGGTAGGCTATCACACTAGTGTTGATTATACTGAACAGTGATGAACCATATGAGTATTGATGCATTAAGACACAGAGTTAGATATATGTTGATGCAACATGGATGGGTTATAGCATATGGGTCACAACAATTGAAGTCGCATAAGCAGAATTATTCTATTCACGATTTGGAACTTGTAGCAGTCATCCATGTTATACATGTATGTCCTAAGGAGTAAAAATGTAATATGTTTTTGGAGACATTTTTATCAATAAAGAATTTATTTTTCATTTATATACCAAATCTTGTCCTCTTTACGTTCATATTTGTTGAATGTATGATAAACAAACAAAAGTCAAAGACTGTTGCTCTAAACCTTTAAGAATTAGGCATATATGGACAGATTATGTGGAAGACACGATTCTTAAGGTGACAGTCTAAATCAAAAGATTTGCAATCGAGGGAATAAAGTTGGGCTCTTTATTCATGCAAAGATTGTTATATTGTCTATATCCCTAACAAGAGATGGTTTGTCTTGACCATCGGAGGTGGACTCCGTGAATAGAAACATTGGCACATTGTCATAGGAGATGATGTGTTGAATCAGGATATAAAGTAAATTGATTTGGATTAATAATTCTGTCTCAGCAAATCGATTCACTTTAGACAATCATATGTTTTGTATCTTAATCCTGAGATGAATAATGGGCCCATTGTCTTGACTTATGTCTTTTAATATACCAAAGGGTAACATCCACATTTTAATAGTTGTACGCATGCCGGTACGTTAGAGGCATGAATTTTGATAGTGTGGACTTGTTATTTATAGACATAGAATCTATAGCTCCTCTTTAGGAGTTAAGATATCCACTTATATGTGTTATCCTATAATTGAAAAACTAAAGCGCCCAACCATTCGGATACATAGGTGTAACCGAATGGTATATCATCTTTGGATAGTAAGTTTTTTAATGGTGAGATAATGAAATGTAAGAGAAAAATAATTAGGAAGGTAAGACAAAATTTGTCCTTAAGCCGATTGTGGATAATCCTATGGGGATACGATACATTAAGATGTGTCATGGAGACTTAGCTCACGGACTTTGTAATTTTATATAGTTCGAGAGTATAGCTCCAAGCTTTTAGTAGAGTAACATTGGAGTTGATAATTATGACATGTATATCTAAGATATTGGGTTTCATAATTATCGGGAGCTTGAACTATATAGGTCCATCAAGTCCCCTTTGCTAGCCCATAATAAATCCTGTAACAATACGACATAATTTTCCAATAATAAGTGACTTGTGTCAATTCATGTTTGCTTGTCAGTTGAATTAATTTTATGAAAAATTAATTCAAGATAAACTTGTTGAATTATCAGGATTAGATAATTCATATCTATTTATCAATTGGATTAATTTTGAATAAATTAATTCAAGATAAATGTGTTGAATTATCAAAAATTTTTATTTTCCTAATGATTATCTAGATATGACTGTTTTAATCAGATAACTTCTCTACTGGGTTATTTGAATTAAAACTAAGGCTCTATCCCAAGAATATCAGGTGAGAAACAAAGATTTACAAGGATTATTTATCATAAGTTTGGCAAGCCTTTGGCCCATCGATGGAGCAAGCTTGGCAGGCCAATCTGCCAGTTCAGCCTGCCGACTGACCGATAAAAAGGTCATGCATTTTTACGTAGATTTTATCAGATATTTATCCTAATTTGATTCTAATTTGAATTTCAAGGCCTTATCTGGTAAGGACTAACTCTTGGACCCAACCTCTATAAATAGGGAGTGAGTCTTATAATTAATTAGATTATTTGAGAGATTAAGAATGAGACTCTACTAGTGAGACTCTATAACTCCCTGAGAGCTATTGTTCACACATCATGAACCATAGCTTTGGGTTTTCTCAATTGGTTGGAAAGAGAGTCACTGGGGAAAGGATGAACGACGTGCACCCACATGCACTTTGATCGTCGATAGAGAATAGCAAAGAAGGCTAGTTGGTTGAGGTCCTTCTGAAACGTTCTTCTCTTCACAAATTGAGGAAGCTTTTCTACATTTACAAGGTTAGTAAGATCTGGTTAATTTATGCATCTAGCATGTCAAACTTGTATTTTGAAAATACTCTAGTATAAAAAATTTTTAAAAAAATTACGTTGCGTAATGTTTTTCCAACAAATGTATTAGAGCCATGATTTTTATGTAAATTTACAAGTTTGTGATCTTACTATATGTATAAATTATGTGATCTTGATCTCTCCTATCCTTAAATTTAATTTTTTTAGAGAGTTGGCACTATAGGTTTCTATATATTTTTTATGTTGTCATGGATTATATAGTGAATGTATATTAATTAATTATGGTTAATTAAATTATTATTTAATTAATTATTAATTAATTTATTTATGTCGGTTATGGTTGCTTAGAGGTTAGAATGTGTATCTAGGTTTTTTATGTAATTAGATGGCGAACTACCATCTTTATCTAGGAATTATTATTTAATTTTAAATTTGTAAGAATATGTAATTAAATAATCATTTAGAGAAGATAGATCTAGAAGATGGATGATAGCATTTCTAGGTATTTTTTGAGTATCTAATTTTATGTTTTTGAATTGTTAAATATAAAATTCATAAATTACATTAAAAGATGTATTTTCTAGATGTTGTGATTTGTGCTCGTTTGGCAAGCCGAACTCTTAGGAACAGCAGGCCAAAAGTCGTAGATCGGTAGGCCGAACCTCTAGGATTGGTAGGTCATCAAAGGGGTAGAAATCTAATGGTTTTGGCGTCAGGCCGAACTGTCATGATCAGTAGGCCAACCTAAAAAATCGACAGGCTAATGGATCATAACGGTGGGCTGATCACATAGACCAGCATGCCAATAGAGAGCTTTAATTTTTTAAAAAAGGTACATTTTTTGATGTAGTTTTGATTTTATTTTTGTGACAATTTTGAGAAATATTAAATTTGGATATAACCAGAAATATGGAGTATTCGATCTATGCAGGATTGAAGACTTGAGGATGGAAGTTACATGAAGAAGGATACAATTTGAAGATTCCAAGATGAAGAATCGATAATACATTTCAATTATTCTCTTGTAATCTTTGTTTTATTTTCTCTAGGGTCAAACCATAATATTTTGGTTATTTATTATTATTTTGCTTGTGGCTTTACATGATCGTTTTGCTTGTCTGCACTATAATATGATTTGCCATGTATATTGATAGCATGTCATATAGAATAGGGAGTGGAGTGCCACTCATTATAAATTGTTCATGCATGATTATAAAATAAAACCTTGATTTCAAAAGAATAAGTAGGAGAAGGTTTTCGAAGAGAGGACTTACGGCCTCCATCATTAGTCCATAGGTAGTACATGGTGTTTCCAATCCCTAGGAAGGGACTTCATCATGTACAAGGTTAGATTTCTGAGAGAATAAGGTATTTTAGTATGATTTATCATTGCACACCCCTAGGTGGTAATTATAAATCATAAATAAAATATTGAAATGATGGTTATACACTCATGTTAATTTTATTATTAACCTCCCCTAGGAGCTCTGTTAATAAAATTGATGGCCAACAAAATGAATATCGACATATGCTTGATCATACAGGTCCTAGATGGCAAATATTAATCAAGAGGGGAACTGTGATCCTGATAGAATTTGGCATGACTCCCCTAGGAGCTTGTTGAACTCTGAGTTGGGAATTATCATTGTAAAGTTGATATTTTCAAAGTTTTGATACATAAACACATTTGTATGTTTTACATGATTGTGTTATCTTACTAAGTTATTATGATATGTTTGCTTATATTTGGTATATGATTCTTTATTGTAGATAAAAAAATCTAAAAATGCTTTATCATCGATACTTGATAAAAACTAATTAACCAGTGAGAACTATAACGATTGGAAATAGAGCCTAGGCATCATCCTATCCTATTCTTTATTATGATATGTTTGTCTTGACTTATGTCTTTTGATGTGCCAAAGGGTGACATCCACATTTCATAGTGGTACGCATGCCGGTATGTTGGAGGCATGACTCTTGATAGTATAGAGTTGTTATTCATAGATATGAATTCATAGCTCCTCTTTAGGAGTAGTTGATATCCTCTTATATGTGTTATCCTATAATTGAAAAACTAAAGTGCTTAACCATTTAGATACATAGATGTAACCGAATGGTATACAGTCTTTGGATGGTAAGTTTTTCGATGGTGAGATAATGGAACGTAAGATAAAAAATAATTAGAAAAGTAAGACAAAACTTGTCCTTTAGTCGATTATGGATAATCCTATAAGGATACGATATACTATGATATGTCATGGAGACTTAGCTATTCGAGCTTCATAATTCTACGTAGTTTGAGAGTGCAGCTCTCAATTTTTGGTGGAGTAGCATTAGAGTTGATAATTATGAAATGTATATCTAGGATATTGGGTTTCATAATTATCAAGAACTTGAACTATATAGGTCCTGCAACGATACGACATGCTTTTCTAATAATTGGTGACTTATATCAAATTTATCAAATTGGTTGAAATTTGATAAAATCATATAATTCATGTTTGTTCATCGGTTGAATTACTTTTGTGATAAAATTAATTCAAGAAAAACTTATTGAATTATCGAGATCAAATAATTCATGTCTGTTTATCGGTTGGATTAATTTTTAATTAATTCAAGATAAACTTCTTGAATTATCAAGAATATTTATTTTCTTAGAGATTATTTAGATATGACTGTTTTAATCAGATAACTTCTCTATTGGGTTATTTGAATTAAAACTGAGGCTCTATCTCAAGAATCTCGAGTGAAAAATAAAGATTTGTAGGGATCATTTATCGTAAGTTTGGTAAGCCGGTATTTAAGTTTGGCCTACCGATGGAGCAAGTTTGGTAGGCCGATCTGCCAGTTCGACTTGCAAACCAAGTAATAAAAAGATCATGTGTTTTCACAAAGATTTTATTAGAATTTGATTCTGATTCAAATTTTTGAGGCCTTATCTGATAAGGATTGACTCCTAAGCCCAACCTCTATAAAAAGGGAGTAAGTCTCATTATTATTTAGATCAATTGAGAAATCTAAAGTGAGACTCTATCAGTGAGACTCTACAACTCTCCGGTAAGCTATCATGCACAAATCACAAATTGTAGCTTTGGGTATTTCTTAGTTGGTTGAAAGGAGAGCCACCTGGGAAAAGCTGAATGATGTAAGCCCACACTCACTCCGATCGTGGATAGAGAATAGCAAAGAAGGCTAATTGGTTGAGGTTGTTCAATAACGTTACTTCTCTTCATTGATTACAAGAGCTTTTTGGCACACAAAGGTTAGTAAGATCTGGTTAATTTATGCATATAGCACGTCAAACTTTCATTTTGGAAAATACTCTGATAATAAAAAAATTTTAAAATTTCACTACGTACTATTTTTTTAACAATTGGTATCAAAGCTATCGTTTTTACGTAAATTTATGAGCTTATGATCTTGCTATATGAATAAATTATGTGATCTTAATCTCTCTTATGCTTGAATATCAATTTTTTAGAGAGTTGGCACTCTAGGGTTTCTATATATTTTTATGTTGTTATGGATTATATGGTGAATGTTTATTAATTAATTATAGTTGATTAAATTATTATTTAATTATTTATTAATTAATTAATTTATACCAATTATGTTTCCTTAGAAGTTAGAATGTGTATCTAGGTTTTTCATTTAATTAGATGGCAAACTATTATCTCCATCTTGGAATTATTATTGAATTTTAAATTTGTAAGAATTTTGTAATTAAATAATCATCTAGATCATGGATGATGGTGTTCCTAGGTATTTCTTGAGTCTCTAATTTTATGTTTTTAAATTGTTGAAAATAAAATTGAAGAACTGCATTAAAAATTATATTTTTCTAGAAAAAAGTGATCTCTGCTTAGTCTGCATGTCGAACCCTCTAGTTCGACAAGCAGATGGTCGCAGGATCGACAAGCTGTCAGCGAGGCAAAAGTCTTGTGGCTCTGACGACAAGCTAAACTTTTCAGTTCGATAAGCTAAACTATCATGACTGGCAAACCGACCTGAAAAGATCGACAGGCCAGTGGGTCATGACCTACAAGCCGATCACACAGATCGACATGCCGTTAGAGAACTCAAAATTTTTTTAAAAAAAGGTGCAGTTTTTGATGCAGTTTTAATTTTATTATTGGAAGAATCTAAGAAACATTAAAATTTGCATATGACTAAAAAGATAGAGTATTCGATCTATGCTGGATTGAAGGCTTGAAGATGGGCATTACATGAAGAAAGATACAGCTTGAGGATTCAAAGATAAAGAATCGATAATATGTTTTGATTATTCTTTTGTAATCTTTGTTTTCTATTCTCTAGGGTGGAACCATAATATTACAGTTTTTTATTATTTTGCATGCAGCTTTGCCTGATTGCTTTGCTTGTCTACATTATAATATGATTTGTACGTATATTAATAACATGCCATACGGAATCGGGAGTGCCGCTTAATTAAAAATTGTTCATGCATGTTTTTAAAATAAAACCTTGATTTTAAAAGAATGAGTGGGAGAAGGTTTTCAAAGAAAGGACCTAAGGCCTCCATCGTTAGTCCATAGGTAGCATATGGTGGTTCCGACTCCTAGGAAGGGACTTCTTTATGCACAGGGTTAGAGCTTCGAGAGGATAAGGTATTTTAGTATGATTTACAATTGCATACCCCTAGATGGTGATTATAAATCATGGATAAAATATTGAAACGATGGTTATACACTCATGTTGATTTTATTATTAATCTCCCCTAGGAGCTTTGTTAATAAAATTAATAGCTAAAGAAATAATTATTAATATATGCTAGATCATATGGGTCATGGATGGCATATATTAATTAGGAGGGGATCCGTGTTCCTGATTGAATTTGGCATGACTCTTCAAGGAGCTTGTTGAATTTTGCATTGGGAATTATCGTTGTAAGGTTGTGATATTTTTAAGGTTTTGACACATAAACACATTTGCATGTTTTTACATAATTGTGTTGTCTTACTAAATTATTATGATATGTTTGCCTATGTTTGGTATATGATTCTTTATTGTAGATTAAAAATGTCTAAAAACGTTTTATCATCGATACTTGACAAAAACCAATTAACCAGAGAGAATTATAATGATTAGAACCTAAATATCATCCTTTCCTTTGAGAAACTAAAATTTGTGCTCACAACTCCTTGTCCTCCCAAGCCTATGGGAAATTCCACCAATAATCTAAGCATATAATCGTTGGAAAGATGCTAATGATCAGGCACGCTACTATGTTATGGCCAACATGAACAGCAAGCTGTAGGTTCAATGTAAGGATTATGAGATTGCTAAGTAGATCTTAAATAATCTAAAAGACATGTTTGAAGGCAAAACTGTAAACAGAGCCCGAGGATGTCTCTAAAGGAGCACTTGATGTTGGTCATGGGTTACCTCATTGAGGCACAAACCAATGAAGCCAACATCGATGCTAAAACTTAGATGACTATGGTCTTTGAGACTCTGTCTAAGGAGTTTATCCCATTTAGAGCTACTTTTAATTTAAGTAATAGGCAGAATATGACCTTGATGGAGTTGATGAAATAGTTACAGGAGTTTGAACTACTGCTTTTGGTTCAAATCCTAACCCTGGAAATGGAAAGAAGCAATAAGCCAAAAAAGAAAAATCTTCTGTTCTTGTAAATACCAAGAACAAGAAGAACCCAAAGAAGTTGAAGTGCTTCTTCTACGAGAAGGTCGGGCACATCAAGAAGAATTGCAAGGACTTCATTTCCTAAAGAGGTAAGTGTGATCTTTTGTATTTAGAAACTGGTTTGGTTGAGGAATCAAGTGACATTTAGGTCATAGATTCTAGAGCAACTAATCATGTTTGTGTTTCTTTATAGGGGTTCAAAGAAACGAGAAGTCTCCTTCATGAAAACTTCACACTTCGGATAGGCGATGGATCCTTGGTCTTAACTAAAGCAGTGGAAGACGTCCATTTACATTTTGATAATTATAGGAATTTAATTTTGCGAGATTGTTTTTACGTTCCTAAATTTAAGAGGAATTTAATTTATATATCTTGTTTATTTAAAGACTCCTATTTGGTTTCCTTTGATAATAAAGTGGTGATTCGTAAAAACAAATCTTTTCTCTATCTTGGATGGATGTAAAACAATCTATATTTTATCAAACCTAAGATGGACTTACTGCTTAATGTTGAGATCAATGATAATAATTCTAAAAGACTTAAAACTTCTCACTCTAATAAGACTTATATTTGGTATTTGCGTCTTGGTCATATTAACCTGAATAGGATTCAAAGATTAGCAAGGGATGGACCTTTAAGTCACTTAAAGGTGAAATCTATACCTCAATATGAATCTTGTTTGGAGGGTAAAATGACCAAAATACCGTTCAGGTCTAGGGCAATAGGGCCAAAGGGGTTCTAGAACTTATATATAGTGATGTTTGTAGACTGATGAACATCCGGGCACGAGGAGGGCATGAGTACTTTGTTACTTTTATTGATGATTACTCAAGGTATAGGTATGTGTACCTGATGCTCCACAAAAGCGAAACTTTTGACAAGTTCAAGGAGTTTTGGGCAGAAGTGGAAAAGCAATTGGGTAGACCCATAAAGGCACTTCGATCCGATCGAGGTGCAAAATACCTTTCTAATGAGTTCTTAGGACTTTTTAGAGATTGGGATTTTATCCCATTTGACTACACTAGACACTTCGTAGCAGAATGGCGTAGCGGAGAGAAGAAATAAGACTTTATTGGACATGGTCAGGACATTGATGAGTTATTCATCATTGCCTTTATTCTTTTAGGGATATGCACTATAAACTGCATGTTATCTTTTGAACAATATGTTCGAGAAATAATATGCAGTGAAATTTTAAAATTTTTATATCAGAGAATTTTCAAAAACACAAGTTTGACACACTATATGCATAAATTAACCAAATCTTACTAACCTCTGCATGCCAAAAAGCTCCTTCAATTAGTAAAGAGAAGTAATGTTCTAGAAGGACCTCAACCAATTGGCCTTCTTTGCTATTCTCTATCTCTATCGGAGTGAGTGTGGGCTCACGTTGTTCAGCTTTTTTTAGGTGACTCTCCTTCCAACCAACAGAGAGATACCCAAAGCTATTATTCATGATTTATGAATGATAGCTCTTCGGCGAGTTGCAGAGTCTTACACTAGATTTCTCAACTGATCTAAATAATATTAAGACTCACTCCCCTTTATATAGAGGTTGGGCATAGGAGTCAGTCCTTATTAGATAAGGCCTTAAAATTCGAATCAAAATCAAATCAAGATCAATATCTGATAAAATCTATGTGAAAACGTGTGATCCTTTTATTGCCCAGTCAACAGGCCGAACCGACAGATTGACCTAACGATCCTTCTCAATCGAAAGGCCAAACTTAAAGATCGGCTTGCCAAACCTTCGATAAAAGATTTTTGCAAATCTTTAATTTTCACTCAAGATTCTTGAGATAGAGCCTCAATTTTAATTCAAATAACCCAATATAGAAGTTATATGATTAATACAGTCATATCAAGATAATCTCTAGGAAAATAAATATTCCTGATAATTCAATAGGTTTATCATGAATTGATTTAAAATCAAACCAACTATAAACAAACATGAATTATCTGATCTGGATAATTCAACAAGTTTATCTTAAATTAATTTTATCACAAAATTAATTCAATAGATAAACAAATATGAATTATCTAATTTTACCAAATTTCAACAATCTAGTAAATCTGATATAAGTTACCACATATTGGAAAAGCACATCGTATTGTTACAGGATTTTTATGCGCTAGCAAAGGGGACCAAATGGACCTATATAGTTTAAGCTCTCAATAATTACGAAACTCAATATCTCATATGTACATTTCATAATTATCAACTCCAACGCTACTCCACTAAAAGCTTGGAGCTGGACTCTCGAACTATATAGAACTACGAAGCCCGTATAGCTAAGTCTACATGATATACCATAACGTATCGTATCCCTAAAGGATTATCCATAACCGACTTAAGGACAAGTTCTGTCTTACCTTCCTGATTATTTTTATCTTACATTTCATTATCTCACCATCAAAAAACTTAACATCCAAAGACAGAATACCATTCGATTACACTTATGTATCTAAATGGATGAGCGCTCCAATTTTTCAATTATAGGATAACGCATATAAGAGTATGTCAACTACTCCTAAAGAGGAGCTATGGATTCGATATCTATGAATAATAGGTCTACGCTATCACGACTCATGCCTCCATTGTACCGGCGTGTGTACCACTTTTAAATATGGATGCCACCCTTTGGTATATCAAAAGACATAAGTCAAAATAATAAGCCCACTATTTATCTTAGGATTGAGATACAATACAAATGATTGTCTAAAATGAATTGATTTGCTAAGATAGAATTATTAATTCAAATCAATTCACTTTATGTCTTGATCCAACACATTGTCACCTATGATAATGTGTCAATGTTTCTATCTGCAAAGTCCACCTCCGATGGTCAAGACAAACCATCTCCCGTTAGGGATATAGACAACACAACAATCTTTGCATAAATAAAGCATTCAACTTTATTCCCTTGATTGCGGATCTTATAATTTAGACCGTCACCATAAGAATTGTGTTTTTCGTATAATCTATCCATCATATGCCCAATTCTTAAAGGTTTAGACTGACAGTCTCAGACTATTATTTACTTAACATACATTAAACAAATATGAACATAAAGATGACAAGATTTGGTGTATAAATAATAAATAAATTCTTTATTGATAAAAATGTCTCCAAAAACATGTTACATTTTTTGCTTCTTAGGGCATACATATCTAACAATCTCCCACTTGCACTTAGTGTAAATATGACAAATCTTACATCCCCATAACTTCCAAATGCCTCTTGAAGAATCTCCCAGTTAGTGTCTTCGTGAATAGATCAGCTAAATTGTCCTCTGATGCTATTTTGCACACTATGACATGCCCACCCTCTACAAAGTCTTTTATTACATGATAATTCTGATCAATATGCTTACCCTTCTTGTGAAATCTTGGTTCCTTAGTATTAGCTACCACCGCACTATTATCATAGTACAGTGATACCGCCTTATTCATACCAGGAACTACCTCAAGATCCCCAAAGAACTTATAGAGCCATACTGCTTCTTTTGAAGCATTACTAGCTGCCACATACTTGGCCTCCATCATTGAATCCGAAGTGTAATCTTGCTTCACACTTCTCCTACTGATGGCACCACTGCCAAAAGTAAACACAAAGCCCAAAGTCGATCTCCTCGAATCTAGATAGGATTGGAAATCAAAGTCAACATATCCTAGAGGAGTTAAGTCCTCATCCGAATACACAAGCATATACCTTCAAGTCCTTCTCAGGGACTTGAAAATATGCTTTACCATAACCCAATGGTTCGGTCCTAGATCTGCCTAAAATCGACTTACAATCTCGATCGTATAACTAATATCCTGTCTCATACAAAGCATAGCATACATGAGACGACCCACTACCAAAGCATAAGATAGCTTCTTCATGTATTCTCTATCTTCCTTAGACTTTGGAGAGTCTTTCTTAGAAAGAGTAATTCCAGACCTAGATAGTTGCCCACCTTTCTTAGAATCCTGCATTACAAACATCATGAGAATTTTATCTATGTAGCCGCCTTGTAACAAAGTTATCATTTTGTTCTTCCTATCCCAAAAAATCTAGATACCAAGAACAAAATTAGCCTCACCCAAGTCCTTCATGTCAAACTGCTTGGTCAACCATAATTTGACCGATGACAATAGCCCAACGTCATTGTCAATTAGTAGAATGTCATCTATATAAAGCAGTTGAAAAACCACATTCCTATCCTTAACGTGTTTGTAAACACATGGCTCACCCACATTTTGTGAGAACCTATAAGTCTTGATCACTTGATCAAATCTTATGTTCCAAGAACGGGAAGACTATCTAAGTGCATAAATTAACTTCTGCAGCTTACAAACCTTACCCTCTTGACCCTTGACCTTAACCGTCTGGTTGTTCCATATATATGGACTCATCAAGATAGCCATTTAAAAAAGCCGTCTTGACGTCCATCTATCAAACTCGCAATCAAGAGCAACAGCTATGGACAAGAGAATCTAGATGGACTTAAGCATGGCTATAGGTGAAAAGGTTTCCTTGTAATCAATTCCTTCCTTTTGCGTATAACCCTTAGCTACTAATCTAGCCTTAAAGGTCTCAACCTTTTCATCCACTCCTTTCTTCCTCTTGTAGATCCACTCACACCCTATAGGTTTTACCCCTTCAGGAAAATCCACAAGCTCCTAAACCCGATTAGTCTCCATAGACTTCATCTCTATGTTCATGGCCTCTGTCTAGAGTTTTGAATCAACATCCTTCATAGCCTCTGCATAAGTGTAAAGATCCCTGTAATGTTCATCTGGTTTAGCAAAGAAGGCCTTACCATTGAACATATATCACTCGAGTTAACGCCCGATCCTCCCACTATGCTAAAGGACTTTAGGTTGTTGTTCAGGTTTGTTTGGTTTTTCTACATTGATTGGAGTGGTTTCTACCAAAACCTTCGAAGTGGTTGGATCACTCCTTTACTCTTCAAGCACCACTTTGCTTCGATACTTAAAGTCGTCCATGTAACTCTCCTCAAGGAAACTTGCATGAGTTGAAACCACAACTTTATTTTCCTTTGGGTTATAAAAATAACCCCCTTTAGTCCCTTTTGGATATCCTATAAACACACAAACTTTCGAACGTGCTTCCAACTTATTCACATCCCTAAATAGGACATGAGCCAGACATTCCCATATGTGAATATGGTTTAAGGATGTCTTCTTGCCCGTCCACAACTTGTGAGGAGTTTTAGGGACCTATTTTGAAGACACGCTGTGTTAGACATGTATGCCCTAAGGAGTAAAATGTAATATGTTTTTTGGAGACATTTTTATCAATAAAGAATTTATTTATTATTTATATACCAAATCTTATCCTCTTTACATTCATATTTGTTGAATGTATGTTAAGCAAACAATAGTTTGAGATTGTCAGTCTAAACCTTTAAGAATTGGGCATATGATGGATAGATTAAACAGAAGACATGATTTGTAAGGTGATGGTTTAAATTATAAGATCTGTAGTCGAGGGGTGCTTTATTCATGCAAAGATTGTTATGTTGTCTATATCTTTAACGGGAGATGGTTGCCTTAACCATCGAAGGTGGACTCCGTAAACAGAAACATTGGCACATTGTCATAGGTGACGATGTGTTGGATCAGGACATAAAGTGAATTGATTTGTATTAATAATTCTGTCTCAGTAAATCAATTCACTTTAGACAATCATTTGTATTGTATCTTTATCTTAAGATAAATAGTGGGCTCGTTGTCCTGATAAGGCAGTATCACTATACCGTGATAACAGTGCAGCTGTAGCTAATGTTAAGGAACCAAGATTTCACAAGAAGAGTAAGCATGATCAAAAGTATCATGTAAAAAAGGACTTCATAGAGGGTGAGCATATAATAAGGAACCAAAATCATGTCAGAGGATAATTTAGCTGATCCATTCACAGCGTGCTTTTCTAATAATTGGTGACTTATATCAGATTTAGAAAATTGGCTGAAATTCAGTAAAATCAAATAATTCATGTTTGTTTATCTGTTGAATTAATTTTGTGATAAAATTAATTTAAGATAAACTTATTGA
Organism: Artocarpus hirsutus; assembly: GCA_946598075.1. Taxonomy (NCBI): domain Eukaryota; kingdom Viridiplantae; phylum Streptophyta; class Magnoliopsida; order Rosales; family Moraceae; genus Artocarpus; species Artocarpus hirsutus. The sequence goes on from CAMOHE010005980.1 coordinate 50,709, forward strand.
ATTATCAAGATCACATAATTCTTGTCTGTTTATCAGTTGGATTAATTTTGAATTAATTCAAGTTAAACTTATTGAATTATCAAAAATATTTATTTTCATAGAGATTATCTAGATATGACTGTTTTAATTAGACAACTTTTCTATTGGGTTATTTGAATTAAAACTGAGGCTTTATCCCAAGAATCTCAAGTGGAAATATAGATTTGTACGAAACTTTTTATCACAATTTTGGCAGGCCAATTTTTAAGTTTGGTTGCCGATTGAGGAGGCTCAATAGGCTGATCTATCAGTTCGGCCTACAGATCAGACGATAAAAAGATTATGCGTTTTCAAGTAGATTTTATCAGAATTTGATTCTGATTCAAATTTTTGAGGTCTTATGTGATAAAAACTGACTCCTAGGCCCAACCTCTATAAAAAAGGGATGAGTCTCATTATTATTTAGATCAGTTGAGAAATCTAAAGTGATACTCTATTAGTAAGACTCTACAACTCCCCAGCGAGCTATCATTCATAAATCATGAATTATAGCTTTAGGTATTTCTCAATTGGTTGAAAGGAGAGCCACATGGGAAAAGCTGAACGACATAAGCCCACACTCATTCTGATCGCGGATTAAGAATAGCAAAGAAGGCCAGCTGGTTGAGGTCTTTGGAACGTTATTCTCTTTATTAATTATAGGAGCTTTTTGGCCCACAAAGGATAATAATATCTAATTAATTTATGCATATAATGTGTCAAACTTATGTTTTAGAAAATACTTTGATAATAAAAAATTTTAAAATTTCACTATGTACTATTTTTCTAACAGTACCATCATCAAATCAAGATGTCACCCTTTGGTATATCAAAAGACATAAGTCAAGAATATAGGCCCATTAATTTATTTTAGGATTAAGATATAACATATATGATTGTCTAAAGTGAATTGATTTAAACAAACAGAATCATTAAATAAATCAATTCAACTTTTGTCCCGATCCAATATATCATAACCTGTGACAACATAACAATGTTTTTACTCATGGAGTCCCACTCCAATGGCCAAGACAAGTCATCACCTGTTAGGAATGTAGACAACATAATAATTTTAATATGAATATAGCACCCAGCTTTTTTATCTTGATTGCAAACCTTATCATTTTGACTATCACCTTTAAAATTCATGTCTTTCGCTTAATCTATCCATCATATGCGCGATCTTAAAGGTTTAGACTGAAAGTCTCAGACTTTTGTTTTGCTTATCATACATTCAATATAAATGAACATAAAGAGGAGAATATTTGATATATGAATAACAAACAAACTCTTTATTGATTCAATGTCTCCAAAAACTTATTGCATCATTTAATCCTTAGGGCACCTAGTTTAACAGCAACAACATAGCCCAAACACCCAAAAGGTTAGGACCAAATTTTGAGACCATCTTCTTAGGGGAATCTTCATAAAGGTAATCTTTTAAAATTTACTTTCTATGTTCATCTTACATAACTTAGCATGGAATATAAATGATAGTATAACATAAACTTTTCTAAATGTGGCATAAATAAATACAACTTTAAAAAGTGTAGCATATGATGTAATTTTCTCATCTATCTATCTACACTAGTATTGTGCACATCCATGAAGACATGCTTGCGATATTTAACAAGTTTAGTAGGATATAATTAATAACTTTATCTGTAGCTATATTTTTAGTAATTTTTAAGGAGTTTTATTGTTGCAAATACTTTTTTTTTTTACAAAATTACTATTACTAATATTAACAACTAAAACATTATATGTAGAATGCGAAAACAATATTTAAGAAAAAAGTATAGCTTTCAAAAGAATAATAAGAGTTGATAATATTATATACTATCACATTAATTATGAGCTCTTCGTGTTTTCAAAAATAACTTTTTCTTTTTGTAAAATATTCATTTTATACAACAATTATAAGTCCTAAGAGACAAGTATATACCATCATTTGAAAGATGTTATAAATTATTGTTCAATATTGCTAATAGATATTCTTTTAAAACTCTATTTTCCTTATATTGATTTATTTTTAGTTTTACAAATCAAACACATTAGCTTTCATATATATATATATATATATATAGGTATTAGAAAATATGCTTGACCGCAAACTAATGGTTTAGTCATAGATTCGATTGAAATTGACTCACTACCCAACCACATAACTAATTTACGATCGAGTCTAAAGCATGGCATACATGAGACTACCCACTACCGAAGCATGAGACACCTTTGTTATGTATTCTCTTTCTTTATCAAGCTTTGGAGAGTCTATCTTAGAAAGAGTGATTCCAGATCTAGAAGGTTGTTCACCTTTCTTGGAATTCTACATTGCATACTTATCGAGAATTTTATCTCTGTAGATAGCTTGAGATAAAGCTATTATTTTATTCTTCTTATTTCGAAAGATTTAGATACCTAGAAGATAATTAGCTTCACCCAAGTCCTTCATGTCAAATTGCTTTGTCAACTGATGAGACTGTAAAAGTATATATTTTACAAGGCTTAAATCATTTATTTATGCTTTTATTTCTCATTAAAACCTCTAATTAATAACATTTTTGTATTAATAGGTATTTTTATGTCTTAGAATGTAAATGTGTTTAAAAATGTGTTTTTAGTGTATTTTTATGTTTAATGATATTTTTGGTAATTTTTAGAATTTTTAGAATAGTCAAAACCGTTAAAATAACATGCGGTTATTTTATTTTGAGTTTTAATGTATTTAATAATATGTTTTAAGTTTGTAAATATATTTTATTACATTTTTAGTAATTTTTAAAAATATTTCCAAGTCTTATAAATTATATCTTTGTTAAGCCGTAAAAGATCTAAAATTTTAGAAGTTTGTAATTATTTTTTGTGTATTTTAAAATTAAATAAATATTTTTAATATTTTTGTGAATATTATGTGTGTAAAATAATTAATTTTAGTGTGTTTGTGAATTTTAGATTTAAAATTTGAAGGAAAAACGAAGCAAAACAGTATAAAAAAAGGTAAAATCGGATATCAAATGCATCAAGAAACAAACAAAATTTGAATTTGGATGATGGAGGACACGTGGCTAATTTCTGACCGTTCGATGCATCACCCAGCTGATCCAGACCGTTCAACCGGTGCCAACTGTTGCGACATCAGCTGCTGCATCAGCCATTACATCAGCCAAGTCTCATCGTGCTCTCCACATGTCGAATTTTGATTAAAGCGTGCATCACATGCGCCGACAAGACTCACGCTTGTCAGAGAGCATCTCAGGCAGTGTTGGATTTTGTGCTGTCATTTCCACATGCAGCTGTTCTTTCAACCGTTGGATTGAATGACTTGGACTGATGGTCAGTATTTGTGGGCCACGTGGCCCTATCTTGGCCCATTTTCATCCTCATTTTGGTCCGTTGGATTGCAAAATTGACGGAAGAGATGTAGCTGCATTCATGCCTCTAGCCGCGACGTCACATCAAATTATAAACTAAAATTTGCCCATTCTCCAACAAATCTCAGCGTGGAAAAAGAGAGAAAATGGATCAACATGATCCGATTATTAAACAATAAAATATAATAAAAATAATAATTAAAAAATAAAAGCAATAAATTTTTAAGGCTATAAATAGCCTTCCATTCTCTTGTCCTTGAGCATTCCTTAAAAGGCCTTCGGGCCGGTTCTTTCTTTTTTTTTCTATTATTAAAATAATTATAATCATAATAATATATAATAAATGTCTAAATTAGTATATAGAGTCTGATGAGGCAAAGAGATGATCTTGTATGCATAGTACTCTGGTATGGATTTTAACTCCACATCTGCTTTGTAATGCTTATATTTTTGTTGAATAAATTATATTTTCAAGATTTTAATAATTGTGGTTAGTGTTATTATGCTGCCAATTTTTACATAAATTCTGTCATGCTTTCTTTATGTAATTTAATTGTGTTGCATAATTAATATTAATAATAATGAAATAATGCTTAATTTTATGAAATGTCTTTTACTGCAATACGACTTCTAATATTGTCCATTCTAGATATTTCACAAGACAAAGTGCTGTCGAAATTAATGCAATAATTTATTCCATAAAAATATAATAATTTTGATTTGTTATTATCTTTTCTATCTTAAAATTATGTTAATTATAATAGAGTGACAGCGGTTATAATTTTCATAATTAGTGTACCAAAACATTAGTGAGATATGATTATTTTGCTAGTTTTTATAAGAAAACCCTTACTGCATTATAGCTTGCTATATTATCGCTCTCAGTTAACCTATATAATTAGTAAAAAGTGCTTGCAATTAATGAGAAAAGATATAATAAATCAAATTCTTTAGATAATTATTAATTAGAGTTAAAATTTCATATCAATTGCAAAACATACAAAGGATTCTCAAAGCTTCACCATTTTAATTTTATGCTTTAAATTTTGAATTAAAAAAAATCACAAAAATATTTATTTCTTTTAAACTTTGTTTCAAAAAATCGCTCGCATTTTTGACCGTTTATTTTTGACAATTTGCTGAGGTATAAATTTTCATCTCCCTGTGGATACGACAACCTTTTCAAAACTACATACATCCGCCGTTTAAGAAGAAACATTTTTGGGGCGTTACTATCAACCATAATTTGATTGATGACAGTGCCCCCAACATCATTGCCAATAAGCAAATGTCATCTACATAGAGTAGTAGACAAACTACTTTCTCATCCTTAATATGCTTGTAAACACATGGTTTGTCCACGTTTTGGTCAAACTCATAAGTCTTGATTACTTAACCAAACCTTATATTCCAAAAACGAGAAGCTTGCTTTAACTACATAAACAAACTTTAGCAGCTTACATATCTGATTTTCTTGACCATTAGCTTTGAACACATCTTGGTGTACCATATATATGGTCTCATCAAGATAGCTATTCAAAAAGGTCGTCTTAACATCCATTTGTCAAATCTCATAACCAAGGGGGCAGCAATGGACAAGAGAATACGGATGGAATTAAGCATGGCTATAGTCGAAAAGGTTTCCTCATAATTGATTCCTTCATTTTGCATATATCCTTTTGCAACTAGTCTAGCATTATAGGTTTTGACTTTCTTATCTGCTTCTCTTTTTCTCATATAGACCCACTTATACCCTAAGGGTTTTACCCCTTAGGGAAAGCCCATAAGCTCCCTGACTTGATTAGTCTTTATAGACCATCTCAGTGTTTATATCTTGCATCTAGAGCTTTGAATCAACATCCTCTATAGCCTTTGTGTAAGTGTAAGGATCCCTATTATGTTCAACTGATTTAGCTAAGTAAGCTTCACCATTGAACATATACCTTTCAGGTTGACGCATGATCTTCCCATTGTGCCAAAGCCCCTTAAGTTGTTGTTTGGTAAGTTTTTCTATATTGATTAGATTGGTTTCAATCAGAACCCCTAGATTGATCAAATCACTCGCTAACTCCTTGAGTACCACACTACTACGAGGCTTAAAGTCGTTCATGTAACTTTCCTCAAAGAAAGTTGTATTTGTTGAAACCACCACTTTTTTCTTTTTGGGTTATAAAAATTTTTGGATATCCCACGAGCACACAAACTTCTGAATGTGCTTCTAACTTATTTGCTTCCTTGGTCAAGACATGAGCAGGACATCGCCATATGAGAGTATAGTTTAAGGATGTCTTCCTACCTGTCCACAACTCATGAGGAGTTTAGGAACCACTTTTGAAAGCACATTATTCAAAAGATAACATGAGGTTTGTGGTACATATCCCTAAAAGGATGAAGGTAATTTTGAATAATGCATCATAGACCTAACTATGTCCAACAAAGTCCTCTTTCTTCTCTTAGCCACGCCATTCTACTGCGGAATGTTTGGCGTAGTTAAATGAGATAAAATTCCATTCTGTAATAAGTGTCCTAAGAACTCATCGAGGAGGTATTCTCCAAATTAATCAAATCGAAGTGCCTTTATAGGTTTGCCTAATTGCTTCTTTGCTTGCTTTAGATCGAAACTCCTTGAACTTATCAAAAGTTTTATTTTTATAATGCATCAGATAGACATACCTATGTCTTGAGTAATCATCAATGAAAGTGAAAAAGTACTCATACCCTTCTGTGCATTGATATTTATGGGACAACAAATATCATTATGCACAAGTTCTAGAATCCCTTTAGCTCGATTGCCCATAGACCCAAATGGTCTTTTGGTCATTTTGCCCTTTAAACAAGATTCACATTGAGGTATACATTCCAACTCTAAATGACTTAAAGGTATCTCTTACCAACATTTGAATCCTATTTAGGCTAATATGACCTAATTGCAAGTGCCAAAGATAAGTCTATAATGTGAGAATCTTTAAATCTTTTAGAGTTATCATTAATCTCAGTGTTAGATGGTAAGTCCATCTTATGTTTCATAAAATATAAGTTGTTTTGCATCCATTTACTACAAATAAAAGATTTGTTTTTATGAATCACAACTGTATTATTAAAAAAAACTGAATAAGAGTCTTTAAATAAAAAAGCGATAAAAATTAAATTCCTTTTAAGCTTAGGAACATAGAAACAATCTCTCAAAACTAAAGTCCCATAACTATCAAAGTAAAGATGGACGTCTTCCATTGCTTTAGCTAATACAAAGGATCCATCGCTCGTCCAAAGTGTGAAGTGCTCATGTAGCAGTCTTCTCGTTTTCTTAAACTGCCATAGAGAAACGCAAACATGATTAGTCGCTCGAGAATCTATGACCTAAGTGTCATTTGATTCCTCAACTAAACATGTTTCAATGACTAGAAATTCACACTTACCTGCTCTAGATTGTAAGTCTTTATAATTCTTCTTAATGTGCCCAGCCTTCTTGCAGAAAAATCACTTTATCTTCTATGGGTTCCTCTTATTCTTTTGTTTGTCCTTTCCTTTTGTCGAAATAGAAGAATTCCCATTCTTAGTCTTCTACTTCTTGTATTCGTAAAGTTAGGATTGAAACCAGATGTAGCCGTTAAGTTCGTCTCGCCACCACCCAGAGCTTCCCTGATTAGATTCTTGAACTCTTACAATTGCTTCATCAGCTCAGTCAAGGTCACATCCTATCTATTGCTCAAGTTATATAAAGCTCTAAACGGGAAGAACTCCTTAGAAAGAGTCTCAAAGAATATAGTCATCTATGACTCAACATCAACATCGGCTCTATGGGATTGAGCATTAGTAAGGTAACCCATGACCAACATCATATACTCCTTCACAAGAGACCCTAGTTTTTGTTTTGTAGTTGTGGAGCTTCCAAAAAGCCCCTTGTCGTTTCACTAAGTCTTAGCCTCTAAACATGCCTTCTAGATTATCGAAGATCTACCTAAACGTCTCATAATCTTCATGTTGAGCCTGTAGCACTTTATTTATGCTAGCTGGTTATGGTGTTGCCCCAAAAAGTTTTTCTGCTTAAACGGTAGACGTTTGTAGTATAAAAAGGCTGTCGTATCCATAAAGAAGCGAAAATTTAAAACTTGAGAAATTGATAAATATAAATGTTCAAAATGGTAAACAGTTTTTCAAAACAAAGTTTAAATGCAAGAAATATTTTTTTTGTGATTTTTCTTTAATTAAAAATTTAAAACATAAAATTAGACGGTGAAACTTTGATAATCCCTTATATGTTTTGCAACTGATAGAGAATTCTAACTCTAATTAATAATTATCTAAAGCATTTGATTTATTATATCTTTTCTCATTAATTACAAGCATATTTACTAATTTTATAAGTCAATTGAGAGCGACAACGTAGCAAGCCATAATATAGTAAGGGTTCTCTTATAAAAAGTATCAAAATAATCATATCTCACCAATGATTTAGCACACTAATTATGAAAATTGTAACCGTTGTCACTACAATTATAAGCAACATAATTTTAATATATAAAAGATAATAACAAATTAAAATTAATATATTTTAATAGAATAAATTATTGCATTAATTCTAGCAGCACCTTGTTTTATTAAGGGGTTTAAGAAAATAAATCAAGAATTACCAAGTATTTACTTTGTCAGTCCATGTCTATAATAGTACAATAGAAATTCAACTTAATAAACAAGCATGATTTTAATGTTATTAATATTAATTATGCAACACAATTAGATTACGTAAAAAAAGCATGACTGAATTTATGCAAGAATTTGGCAACATTACAACATAAACAATAATTATTAAAAAGATAAAAATATAATTTGTTCCACAAAATTTAAGCATTACAACATAGATATAGACATAAAATCCATACCAGAGTACTATGCGTACATGATTATCTCTCTGCCTCACCAAACTCTCACACTACTTTGACATTATTTTATTATTTTTAGTGAGGTCGAAGAAGTACTCTAACAATATCTCCACCCTAAGAAGACACTACAGAGCAAGAGGCTCAGCAGCTGAAAGCTGAAGAAAGCAGAGGAAGGGGTCAAAAGGCCCTTGGAGGTGTGTGTTCAAGGGGAGAAATCTCCCCCTTTTTATAGTGCAAAAATTTACACTATTTATATTTTTTATTACTATTTTTATTAATATTTTATTTATCATTTTTTTATGGTAGTTTTTCTTGACAAAAACGGATCAAAATGATCCATTTCACTCTTTTTTCCAGGCCCAAGATTCGCTCTTGAGAGTGTGAATATGGGTTTTTTGTTAGACATGTATGCCCTAAGGAGTATAAATATAATGAGTTTTTGAAGACATTTTTATCAACAAAGAATTCATTTATTATTTATATACCAAATCTTGTCCTCTTTACGTTCATATTTGTTGAATGCATGATAAGCAAACAATAGTCTGAGACCGTCGGTCTAAACTTTTAAGAATTGGGCATATGATGGACAGATTATGCAGAATACACGATTCTTAAGGTGACGGTCTAAATCATAAGATCCGCAATCGAGGGAATAAAGTTGGGC
>CAMOHE010006018.1:0-25187 GCA_946598075.1 Artocarpus hirsutus
GTTTATATCATGTTGCAGATAAGGGTAAGAAAATCATGGATTAGGAGGAGGATCCCGGCGGGCGTGTGAGCTAAGCAAGATAAATTGCAAATGGAAGACGCCAAGAAAGAAATAAATTTTTATGAAATAAACTATGTTTATAAATTTTGAACTTTAAGGATTTAAATTATGTTTTAAAATTTTGAGAATGTTTATTTGATGGACTTTTATTACTTTATAAATTTTCTTCTACATTAAAACTATATTTAAACAAATTTTATTTTAATCGTTCAGACTATCGATCGAGCCGACCTACCGAAGTTTGTATGCAAATTTTATTAATGTTTAAAGGATGTTTATAATCAAGTAATTTACTTTAAAAAAAAATGGATTAGATTATTATATAATGATTAAGTTATTTAAATAATAATAATAATAATAATAATAATAATAATAATAATAAAATGTATTTGACCATGAGTTTTTATGACTTTATTATTTTAGTGAGATAAACTATTTAAGGAAATGTTTATAAATGAGTAATATATTAATATATATTCATATGTATATATATATATATAAAAAAAAAAAAAATTTTGGATCCTAGGTTATGTTTCCAATTTATCTTTTTAATTAAATAGTTTATCCAATAAATAAAAGTATTACGAAATGAAGGTAACGTCATCTATAACGTCTGTAAAAAGGGGCGTTACATATATAATATAATAATTGTTTGTCTTTGAATTTAGAGAAGATTTATTTCTAAAAAAAAGTGAAAAAGAATCTTAATGGATTTTATACCATGTATGACACAAATTATTACGTATTGGATTTTATACCATGTACGACACAAATTATTACATAACAGATTTTATACCATGTAAAACACAAATTATTATATATCCGATATATATTGTACTAATATTATGTCTTTGAAATTAGAGAAGATATATTTCTAAAAAAAATAGTGATGAGAGGGAACACCATAAATACTATCATTTTTGAAATCAGATAAAATAATATATATATTGTAGCAGACAAAATCTTAATTTTATTTGGTAAAATTTTTAACGTGATTTTATACCATTTGTAGTACATCAATTGTGAAGAGGATTTTTGCATGACTAACGGTCAAATGACTCGGTAAAAGATACTTAATGGTGTACGTATTGAGGAAAAATCCCACTTCTTGATTCTAAGTTCTCTGCATAGAGGATGTTGGGAAAAACTCATACTCCATGAGGTGATCTGAAAATAAAAATAACATGAGCAAATTCTAAAGAAAACGTCCTTTCTTTTCCAAAATATTGTTTCAGTTCTTTATATGTTTAACCGTTTCTACAATTTTTTTTTTCAAATATATATCTCAAATCGTGTAAACAAGATATCTAGATTTTATGAATTTTTTACTACAGTGCATTTAGACTTGAATAAAAAAAAAAACCTTCGTAAAAAGATGTACTCTTCCTAAATTAATAACGTTAAATGATCTCATCCATACGAAGAAGATTGTTTCTAAATTTTGATTGCCAACTTTAAAGTGCTCTCAAGAATCTTATCTATGAAAAAGAAACACCAATAATTATGGTTGTGAACAACCGTGGCCTGAGAAAAGATGATGTCCGACAGCAACATAACAAAAGACAATTATTCATATATTAGGGGAGAGGGGGAGAAGAAGCAGTCAAGTGGAAAATGTTATTTTCACACTTTGTAATTAAAAACTAATAATTATTGTAGCAAATAAACTAAAATTTGAGTACTGGAAAGCTTAAAATATTCAAAAAATCACCATACACATGGAGAAGGCAAATAGAGAAGTTCCATTTAACAAGTGAGCATATCCTTCCTTTGATTTCCAAAATACTATCCTTTGTAAATTGTCGAAACATTTTGAAAGGAGACATACTTTTCCTAATATTTTTCGTTGAAAAATTTGGAATCTAACTCCTTTCATGAATTAGAGAAAACTTAAAACAACTTTTGCGTCAATGTGCTTGCGTAGAGAAATTGGGGCCATATTTATAGAAAATGATCGATAAAATCAAGGAATTTTGAGAGAATAATTTGACGTGGCCTATGAGCATTGGCATAAAATTACTCAAATTAACCTGTAAAAAATGGCAATTCTTTAACTTTTGGGGTAATTTTCATGTGATTTCATACCATTTATCGCACATCTATAATATAAATTAAAATATTATAATGATGTTAGGCTTCTTCTCTACATTAGGGAGAATTTATTGATGAATGATTATTAGAGATCTCAAACGGACCGACCTGACCCCAAATAATTTTATTCCAAACATGGGTTGTGTCGTACTTGGAAAAGCTTGTATTTTTATCGTGTCATTCACATGCTAGCCGGCTCATCATGACACGCTAACATCACTAGAGCATCACAAGTTTGATACAATCTGAAGAAAACTATTTAACACCAAATTCCCCATTTGTTTTTTTTTCAAAGACAAAGACATTGGATAAGTTGAAGGAGATTACAACTGATTTAACACTCTAAAATTTGGCCAAACAAAAAAAGATGACCAAATCAACATTTAACGAAAGTTAAGTAAAAAAGAAAACTCCTCATGACGAAATACACCACTGAATAAGTCCAATGCAAGACCAAACTTTTAAACCGGGAGCTAGGAAAAAATGATATCAAAGTATATAAGCTTGGCAAATGCCGAGGCATAGACGCTGTTAAGTTTTTGGATATTGTAAATTTTTTATTTCTACGAAGAGATTTGTAGAATGTGTTTCATATAACTTTTCCACTTTTTTTTTTAACACGCAGATGTCACTAAGTTGTTCGAGATGCAAACCACTGTGTTGGACTTTATTTTGGGCGAGTTGTCATTACAAAAGACATCGAGTTGCGTATTAAAGTCACAAGTTGTCTAAAGCAAAATTAAGATGCACGATGCAAGAGAAAGAGTTCCTGGTTGTTATTCATTAAGCTTGTAGATATGACGACACTATTAAAAAGCAAATACATACATTTTCTAAATTAGTGAGCATGTAGTAACAAATGACAACATTATGTACGGACATTTACCTTTTTATATCCATTGTTTTAGGTTATTTAAAAATTATACTTTCGATTTTTGATCTCATCGAATGCATTAATACATAAATTTATATCTTACCTCAGTCAATAATTGATTTTGACATATAAAATGACTAAATTATCTTTATATAAAAGAAAAAAAATACTAAAAGTTTCAAAAAAATAGAAAACAAAAACACATTAAAAAAAAAACCCCATTTTGGGTGGTATTCTAGGCATTTTTAGGTCATAACCCTTTGTATAATTTTTCAAGTTTTTAAATAGTTCTTATTTTTCTATTTGATAATATTTTGGTAATTTTTTAGCTCAAATTTTGAAGGTTGAGCGAGAAAAGGTATAAAGTTATGTACTAAATTTAATATGAAGTTGCATTAGATAACATAAAAAATCAAAGGTGTAGTATTTTAGTAAACCTAAAATAAAAGGTATAAAAAATCTATTGCTTAATAATGTGGGATCCAAGCTGGGTGCTCCATGCAAGAAGGGGCTATGTTGTAGCAAATGGGGTTGTTGTGGGTCCCTTGGCACCTATTGTCATCTTGGTTATTGCCAAAGCCAATGTCCATCTTCTAGTAATTATCACTACAAGAAAAATTACATTTAACGACATATTATTTACGATATGTAGTTTTTGAATATCGTTGAAAAGTACATAGAATGGCATCTTCAATAAAGATATCATTAACGACATTTGAAACAATAATTAATGACATCTATATAGAAGTCGTAGTAAAGATCTCCTTTTAACGACAATAGCTTAGTATCGTTAAATTATTTAACGACAAGTAAGAGATGTTGTTAAAGCTTTGGAGATTCTACGACACCCCTTATAGACGACATTGGCCAAGATGTCATCTATAAGGGATGTTGTGGAATCTCCAAGGCTTTGACAACATCTCCTACTTATCGTTAAATAATTTAACGACACTAAATTATTGTCTTCAAAAGGAGACCTTTAATACGGCATCTATATAGATATCGTTAATTATTATTTTGAATGTTATTAACGACATCTTTGTTGGAGATGTCGTTGTATACACTTTTTAATGACATTTAAAAATTACATATCGTAAATAATATGTCGTTAAATGTAGTTTTTCTTGTAGTGTATGCTCTGCCAACAGCTCATCAAATAATTTCTATTAACAATAATATTAGCAGCATCATAACGCCAACCCTTTTTTAAGAAATGCTTTCCCTTGGTACATACAATCCCTACTGCCGATTATTGAGATTTCTACACCGACGATGCTTTCATCTCCGCCACAAGATGATTCCCTAGCTTTATCACTTCTAATTTTTTGCTTCCATCAATATATGGCCGTTTTATTTAAGTACCCATAAGTAGCCGTAATGTGTAATACCCGTCAAATTTTCATGTTACGGATTATGTTATATTAGTAACGACGTTAAGTATTATATTTATGTTATGTGTTATGATATACGATATAATGGTGCTAACCATTTTATTTTAAGTGTTATCACAGGTGACGGTCACGTGGAATTGATGTGCTCAAGTGTTCATGTTATTTAGATGTATATATTTAATGATGATTTTTGACTGATTAGCATATTTTTGGAGTAATTTTCCTCATTTTAGGAAATTAAGCATTTGACTTTTGATTGATTGAAATTAATTGATAAGGTTTCCCATTTTAAAAAAAAGCAAGATATGGTAAAAAGGAGCTAATTCTTGACTTTACCTAATTTACTCTAATTTCACGTGAAATTTACCCCCAATTAGTCATAATTTTTGTTAAAAAAAAAAGAGAGGATAGTCTCCTCTTGTACATCATTTTCATTTTTCACGTTAACGCTCTCTCTCTCTCTCTTTTTTTTCTCTCACCCTCTCTTTTCTTCACATTCTTCTTTTTCATTTCCCTTTCAATTTTCTCTGTTACTATTTGAAAAATATATTGAAATTTCTTTGGGCTAATTCGAAAGAGTTTGACGAGGAATCGTTTCAAGGTAAAAACTTACTTTTCGATATTTCTGAAATTTTGAGCACCCTTTAATCTGATTGCCATATTTTCTCTACAAATTTTATTTTTCTCTGAATTTTTAATATGTTATTTATGTATGTGTTATGTGTTAACCCTCAAAATTTCACCTTAATTAGATTTTTCAACACTGAGATATGAATTTTCTTCTCTCTACTACTCACTGTTGATTTATGCTAAACAGTAACGTTGTATTGTCTCTATGTTTTGATCCTTATATCTTTGCCTATAAATTTTCGTTTGCTCTGAAATTTTAATATGATTTTTATGAATATGCTATGTGATGTTGCTCCAAATTCGTGCCATTTGGTGTTGTGTAGGCGGAGATATTAAATGTTAAAGCTCTGTACCTCTTAATGAATTGATGCTGTTTGGTTATTTGTATAAAAAACATGGTTTTTGTTCAAGGTGCAAATGTGCTTTGATTTTTACGAAATTTGGCAAATATGTTCATTATGGACTAGAAAGTTTGGTGATAGTTTGATTAATATTTTATGTGTTATGAAATTTTTATCGATGCTAGGTATTTAGACTGTTTTAATGGTAAATTGTTGAACTTTTATTGTGTAATATTTTTTGTATGATTATATAGTTTTATTTGATGATAGGAATTTTTGTGCTACTGTAATTATATGTTAATATGTTGTCTTAAGAATTTTAGGGTCATAATTGTAACACTCGTCAATTTTCATGTAATGTAACGTAAGAGTAATGATGTTAAGTAATTTCCTTATTTATTTATGATAATTTTGCCATTGACTATTTTATTTTAAGTATTATGATAGGTGACGATTACATGAAATTGATGTACTCAAAGTGTTCATGTTTTTTTACGTTGAATGTTTAATTTTAATTTTTGCAATAATTAATGTTTTATTAAACTTTGTTGTGTAAGGAAGTTCGGCAGGCCGAACCTTCAAGTTCGATAGGCCGAAATGACCCTTACGAAACGACAAGCCGATGAATATAATTGACAGGTCAGACCCCATGCATTTGGCAGGCTGACGTGGGACATCGGCAGGCCGATGACAGCTAACTATTTACAAGATATTTATAGAAAAGCAAATTGTTATAATTAAGTAAATTATAATTTCTCATAATAATAATAAAAAAAAATGTGTATGTATGGATCCTGGGTATGCTTTTCCAAACTATGGTTTCAAATACATGATTTTATTTATAATAGTTTTACTTCAATTTATGATTAAAAGAACGAATGTAAAGACATCTGTGACGTCCGTAAAGGAAGGGGGGGCTAGCATAATGTAGCTTGCTATTATCATCGTTTTAATTAAGCTGCATATATACACAGGAGGCGATGAAAATTACAGCTTGGGATGTAGCTATATTGAGGAACAAAGCCAAAAATGTTATGGCCGAATTCCCTTCCAACTGACTTTGTAGGTGACAGTCTAATAAAGTGATTTCATGCTACTCATGCTCAAGTACTTGAGATGGATTAATATTATTCAAGGGTTAACTTTAATATCTATCATCCATTTAATTTTTTAACATGTTGAGATCATCGTGATTTGGTGCAGCAGAATTGAAAAGATAATGTTTTACCGGCCTAACCTGGATTGAGGTTTTCAAAACCCACTAAAGAAAAGCCTCTCATGGGAAATTTTTAATTAGGAGTGAAACATACAAAGTTTGTATTTAATACCCTAAATTCCAGTCTCAATTACAATTAGTTAACGAGAGCATTTATAGTTCTTCAATAGAACGATAACAAACGCTTACTAAAATAAACGGCCTAGTAAACAAATAATGATGAACTAATAATAAAGCAAAGCTAAAATATAAAAACAATTAATATTGTAATATCTCTTACATCATGTTGTTTTTTGAAACAACAACTACAATTGCGGGAAACTGGTAAGGCATTCGGATTAGACCTACTTAACAATTTGAATCTGGTGGTCATAATGCGACTGTGTCATTCGAGATAGCTCTTGGTTTCGGATGACTTCACAACCAGAATATGCAAGGCCATCTTGCCATAGCATTATGGTTGGCGCATGAAGTAATTTTAACCTTACTCTGAGCTTCAAAATTCTATTCTTTGTAATTACTGCAAAAAACACTTTGAAAACAAGGCTTTTTCCTAACATTTTTCTTTGAAAAATATGGAACTCAAATACCTATATTCTAGGTTGCGAAATTGGGATCGTATTTATGAAGAACTTGAGCGATAAGACTGAGGACATCAAGTAGAATATTTTGACGTGGTCATAACCATTGGCTCAAAACTTTCTTAATGAAACCGATGACACAATTAGAAATTCTTTAAAATTTGGGGCATAATTGTCATGCATGTGAGTTCACACCATTTGTAACATTCACTGAAATGAAAATGTAGGGATGACACTAGCTATCTGGAAGAATTTGAGGTAAATTTTACTTGGATGTGATTGCCTTGAAAAATTGGGATTATATTTTTAGAGAGCAATAAAATCTATGATTGGATTAATAATTATTGATAAAATCTAGAGATCGTTGTGATTTTGCATGCTTAAATGTTTCTAAGTTTTGGTAGAGTCTTCATGGATTTCATGCCATTTATAACAACATCAATTACATATTCTGCAAAATATAACACTTCTTTGAAATTAGAGAAAATGCATTGATGAATGGCTTTCACTTTTCATGGATTTTATACCATGTATAATAAAAATAACATATCCGGCAAATATAGTTATAATAATTAATGTTTTTAAAATTAGAGAGGGAAAAATACGTGAGTGATTGACTTTACACACTTTCAAAATTTTAAAAAATAATATTTAATGATATTGATTATAAAATTGACAATTATAAGATCCGCTAAACCTTAGATGGTCAAACTCACCATTCAGTCGCTAAGTACTTGATGGGAAAAATTTTTAAACATGATCTGATCAGAGGTCAGAAGTGGTACAGGTTTAAACTTAAGTAATTTTTTGTTTTTCTAACCGTATTGACTTGTCCCAAAGTCATTTATAGTGTTATAATGTTTTAGAGCAAAGTTTTATACACGGATTATTTTAATTATTTTTATGGACATTTAAGCCCTTGCTAGGTGGATATTATATTTTTATTATTGTTTTTTGAGGCTATTAATTCTTATGGTGTTCTGGATTTAGGTTATTTAGATCCAAGGTTATTTTACTTTAGTTTTTAATAAGTCGCGGTCTGTGCTTTTAGGTTGTGAATTAAAGGAAATTTTCACTTGATTATCTATTATACGTGACGTATCAATTCCATATACACCAAATCTAATCAAATTAGACAACATATTTGATTTGCATTAGTTAATTCTAAAAACATTCATAATACATTAGTTATAAAAATGTAAATGTGGTATTGACCAACGACTACCTTTTTTTTTTTTTTTTGAAATTAAGGAAAATCTAGTCGAAGGATGATATTCTACCTTTTATAAAATTAGAGAGGATGCTCATTGATGAATGGTATTTTCCGAATAGATTATTGACATAAAAAGTAACCTTTGGATTTGGTAGAAGTTAAACCCAACTAGCTTGGACCTTGTTTTCTTTTTTTTATTAGAGAAAATCTGTCACATGTTACAATGCAAAACAAAGGTATGCTACAATATAAAACTCTTACCTGCTACAGTATTTAAACTCATTGTTCGAGTTGAAACTTACTTGCCAATGCCCTCACAACTTCAAAATTTTAAGATGATGTACAACTAAAACAAGCCCAAAAAATACCCAAACACATACTCCACACACACGAAAAAGAAAAAAGTAACACCTTACAAAAATCAACAAGCAACTCTCGGCACATTATCAGTCACAATCTTCCTCCAAGAACTTGGCAATGGTTGAGAACTTGTTTGTCCACATTGCGACAACATTCTCAGAAGAAGTGACTAAATTTCCACCATCAGATGACATACGCCTGAAAATTAAGTGCTGTTTATCAGATCAACAATGAGATAATAGTAGAAAGAAAATTACTTACATGATTTTCGTTCTATTTTTTTCCTTTAAAATTGTATTTATTTTTTTAAAGTGAAAATTATATTTATTTTGAATACCAAAATATGATGTCCTTTAGCATTTGTTGATATTGAAAGTCAAACATAATGTATTGTTAAGGAAAAAGTAATCAGTCTAAAAAAAAACTTTTTAAATTTTCTTGAAAATTTCAAGACAAACAGAAATACCTGCAAGTTCTTTTAGAAAAATTTGCTTAATATGAAATTAAATCTAGCAATAGGAATCAAGATTTGACAACCATAAAAAATAACAAGAACATTTCGAAAATTACCTGGAGTTGTTTGGAACCATCATCCCTATATTTCCCATGCCACCCATTTTTAAAAGAGCACGTCGATAGATTCTCTTTTTCTAACTTTTAATCTTCCTTTCAGCTCTGAAATGCTATCTTTTTTGAGTAGTGGAAACATTTCAAAAGCAAGACAATATTTTCCTAGCATTTTACTTTGAAAAATTTTAACCACAATGCCTATCATGAAATTAGGGGGTATTTTTTAGACAATTTTTTATGTGTTTTGCATCTAGAAACTAGGAACCTATTTATATTGGCCTATATAATATAATAATATTTTGTCTTTGAATTTAGAGAAGATTTATTTACAAAAAAAAGTGAAAAAGAATCTTAATGGATTTTATACCATGTATGACACAAATTATTATATATCAGCTTTTATACCATGTGTAACACAAATTATTACATATCAGATATATTTAGTACTAATATTAAGTCTTTGAAATTAGAGGAGATATATTTCTAAGAAAAATCGTGATAAGAGGAAAAAACAAGAATACTGTTATTTTTTTTTTGAAATCAGATAAAATAATATATATTGTAGCAGAATAGATGACAAACGTCTTAATTTTGTTTGGTCTTTTATCGTGATTTTATACCATTTGTAGTACATCAATTGTGAAGAGGATTTTTGTTAATATCTTTTATCTGCTTTTTTTGCATGACTAACGGTCAAATGACTCGGTGAAAGATACTTAATGGTATACGTATTGAGGAAAAGTCCCATTTCTTGATTCTAAGTTCTCTGCATACAGGATGTTGGGAAAAAATCATACTCCATGAGGAGATCTGAAAAAAATAAAAATAAAAATAAAAACATGAGCAACACACTAAATTCAAAAGAAAATGTCCTTTCTTTTCCAAAATATTGTCTCAGTTCTTGATATGTTTAACTTTTTCTACAATCTTTTTTTAATATATATCTTAAATCGTGTGAACAAGATATCTAGATTTTATGAATTTTCTACTACAGTGCATTAGACTCGAATAAAAAAAAAACTTCGTAAAAAGATGTACTCTTCCTACATTAATAACGTTAATGATCTCATTAATACGAAGAATATTGTTTCTAAATTTTGATTGCCAACTTTAAAGTGCTCTCAAGAATCTCATCTATGAAAAAGAAACACCAATAATTATGGTTGTGAACAACCGTGGCCTGAGAAGGGATGATGTCTGAGAGCAACATAACAAAAGACAATTATTCATATATTAGGGGAGTGAGGGAGAAGAAGCAGTCAAGTGAAAAATGTTATTTTCATATTTTGTAATTAAGAACTAATAATTATTGTAGCAAATAAACTAAAATTTGAGTACTAGAAAGCTTAAAATATTCAAAAAATCACCATACATATGGAGAAGACAAATAGAGAAGTTCCATTTAACGAGGGAGCATATCCTTCCTTTGATTTTCAAAATACTATCCTTTGTAAATTGTCGAAACATTTTGAAAAGGAGACAAACTGTTCCTGATATTTTTCATTGAAAAATTTGGAATCTAACTCCTTTCACGAATTAAAGAAAACTTAAAACAACTTTTGCTTCAATGTGTTTGCGTGAGAAATTGAGGCCGTATTTATAGAAAACGATTGATAAGATCGAGGAATTTTGAGAGAATATTTTGACGTGGCCCATGAGCATTGGCGTAAAAATTACTCAAATTAACTTGTAAAAAATGGCAATTTTTCAACTTTTGGGGTCATTTTCATGTGATTTCCTACCATTTATCGCACGTCTATAATATAAATTTAAATATTTTAATGAGGTTCCACTTTTTCTCTAAATTAAGGAGAATTCGTTGATGAACGATTATTAGATATCTCAAACGAGCCGATCGGCCAAAATAATTTTATTCTAAACATGTCTTGTGTCATACTTAGGCCGGCCTGTAGTTTTAGCATGTCGTTCATATGCTAACCTGTTAGTCATGATACGCTAACATCACTAGAGCATGAACTAGAGCATCACTACAAGTTTGGTACAATCGGGAAAGACTATTTGACACCAAATTCCCCATTTGTTTTATTAAAAGAAGACAAAGACAGTGGATGAGTTGAAGGAGATTTCAACTGATTAAACATGCTAAAAATTGGCCAAAAAAGAGAAAGATGATCAAATCAACATGCAACGAAAGTTAAAAAAAAAAAACCTCCTCATGACGAAATACATCACTGAACAAGCTAACGAAAGAACAAACTTTTAAACCGGTAGCTACGGAAAAATGATATCAAAGTATATGCGTTTGGCAAATGCTGAGGCATAGACGCTATTAAGTTTTTAATTATTGTAACATTTTTATTTCTGCCAAGAGATTTGTAGAATGTGTTTCATATAACTTTTCTATCTTTTTTTTTTTTTGACACTCAGATGTCAGTAAGTTTTTCGAGGTGCAAACCACTGCGTCGGACTTTATTTTGGGCGAGAGGTCATTACAAAAGACCATGCATCTAGCTGCGTCTTAGAGTCACAAGATGTCTAAAGCAAAACCAAGATGCACGATGCAAGAGAAAGAGTTTCTGGTTGTTATTCATTACGCTTATAGATATGAAGACACTATTAAACAAAAAAATATATGCATTTTCTAAATTAGTGAGCATATAGTAAGAGATGACAAAATTATGTACAGACATTTACCTTTTTATATATATTGTTTTAGGTTATTTAAAAATTATACTTTCGATTTTTAATCCCATCGAATGCATATCTTTATATAAATTATATTTAATATATTAATTTATATCTTACCTCAGCCAATAATTACTTTTAACATGTAAAATGACTAAATTCTCTTTATGTAGAAGAGAAAAAAATACTAAAAGTTTCAAAAAGAAGTAGAAAACAAAAACAAAAATGCATTAAAAAAAAACCCATTTTGGGTGGTATTCTAGGCATTTTTAGGTCATAATCCTTCGTGTAAATTTTTTGAAGTTTTTAAATAGTTCTTATTTTTCTATTTGACAATATTTTGTACAATTTTTTATGTCAAATTTTAAAAGTTGATTGAGAAAAGGTATAAAGTTATGTACTAAATTTAACCTGAAGTTACATTAGATAATATAAAAAAGCAAAGGTGTAATATTTTAATAAACCTAAAATATAAGGTATAAAAAATCTATTGCTTACCAATGTGGGATCCAAGCCGGGATGCTCCTTGCAAGAAGCGGCTATGTTGCGGCAAATGGGTTGGTGTGGGTCCCTTGGCACCTATTGTCTTCCTGGTTATTGCCAAAGCCAATATCCATTTTCAAGTAATTATGCTCTGCCAACACCTCATCAAATAATTTCTACCAACAATAATATTAGCAGCATCATAACACCATCCCTTTTTGAAGAAATGTTTTCCCTTGGTACATACGATCCCTACTGCCGATGATCGAGATTTCTACACGTACGATGCTTTCATCACCGCCACAAGATGATTCCCTAGCTTTATCACTCCTAATTTTTTGTTTCCATCAATATATGGTCGTTTTATTTAAGTACCCATTAGTAGCCGTAATGTAGCTTGCTATTATCATCTTTTTAATTAAGCTGCATATATACACAGGGGCTGGTGTATTTGGTGATGAAAATTACAGCTTGGGATGTAGCTATATTGAGGAACAAAGCCAAAAATGTTATGGCCGAAGTCCCTTCCAACTGACTTTGCAAGTGACCATCTAATAAAGTGATCTCATGTGTCTCATGCTCAAGTACTTGAGATGGATTAATACTCAAGGGTTAACTTTAATATATATAATCCATTTAATTTTTTAACATGTTAAGATCATCGTGATTTGGTGCAGCAAAATTGAAAAGATAATGTTGTATTGGCCTAACCCGGACGGTGGCTTTCAAAATCCACCAAAGAAAAGCCTCTCAGGGGAAATTCCCAATTAGAAGAGAAGCACTCAAAGTTTGTATTTAAGACTCTAAATTATAGTCTCAATTACAATTAGCTAATGAGGGCATTTACAGTTCTTCAATAGAACAATAACAAACACTTACTAAAATAAACAACCTAGCAAACAAATAATGATGAACTAATAATAAAGTAAAGCTAAAATATAAAAACAACTAATATTGCTAATATCTCCTACATTATGTTCTTTCTGAAACGACGACAACAATTGCGGGAAAGCTGATAAAGCACTCGGATTAGACATACTTAACAATTTGGATCTGATGGCTCATAACGCGATTGTGTCATTCGAGACAACTCCTTGGTTTCGGATGACTTCACAACCAGAATGTGGAAGGCCATCATGCCATAGCATTATGGTTGGCACATGGAAACCAGCTTCTTCTTTTGAGGAGACACATTTGATGAAAAATTATTTTCATTCTTGTGGGGTTATAATCCCGCTATTCATAAAACTATAGGTCTTGATTTATTATGTAATATACTTTTTACACTCGGTCCCAATGCTTTGTTAGTAATTAGATTATAATCTTATTTAAATAGGATTACTCCATTTTGATAGGCATATTGAGGTTTTGGTTCCACCACAGATGTGATTGATGATTTTGACAAATGCTTGAATGGAAGTGATTACAGGGTGACTAATAGGATCTCATTTTTGACAAGTATTGTGGCTTTTCTGGATGTGAGCACTGGGGATAACAATTTATTTTAATTCAACATATATAAGAGAAGTCATAATCTCACAAGCAAAATTATCTTGTACCAAACCCTTTAACAAGATTGGAATGCAAAGCCAAGGTTAATGGTACTATTTTTAATAATGGAAAATGCAATATCAATTTATATGTTTGCTTTCGTCTTAGAAATTTAGATCTTATTCTGCAATATTAATCTTTCTTTAATAATATTATTTGGCTCTGCTGCTTCTTGACTAGAGAATACATTCAAAGAAATGGGTGTGATAACCCGGGAAAAAGAAGTTCTTTTTTTTTTTTTTTTTTTGAAATTTAAGATGCATATATAAGTTTAAAATTGGATCCAGACACTTCCTTCCGACACTCCTAATTTTCATTTTTGGTTCTTTTTTACGAACTTAAAAAAATTTTTTTGAACTGTTTAGAAACACATATAAAAAAAAGTCTTAATAGTCAACGAAAATATAAAAGAAAATAATTTCTCATGACAATTTTATTAAAAGCCTTTCTAAAAAAGATTCAATGGGACAAAACCTTAGTAAAGAATTAGAGTACAAGAAGATTTAATTAAACAAAAATTGTTGTTGAGGTTACAAAATAAAATGTCAAACAAACACAGCATATACATACATCTATATATATATATATTTTGTACTTGGCCAAAATGGGCTAACCCATTACAAGCCTAAATGGGGTCGACTGTGGTCCTGCACGGTCGGTCCATGCTAGGCCTGGCTCTTCTGGGCTCAAGTCTCACTTGGTCTATCTTAGCCCAAGCGTAGTTTGGTTGTGATTATTTATGCATGAGGTCGTACAGATCTATGGACCTAAGTATATCCACAGAAAATTAGATGGTATATCATTTTTATAATGCCACTATTGTCGGTTGCAACTTCTTTTTCTACCTTTGATTTACAATATTTATTCTAGCTAAAACGGCCAAAAACCCTTATATAATATATGTTTGTTTAATCCTAATTTAAAATACTTGTGATCAATTATATTTTTATGTCTCACATTCTTATAAAATGGTAAAATTGAAAAGCAATGCAACATGAATGGTTTCAAAAATTGAACAGTGTCGGGCCGATAAGATAGGCATGGACTAGCCGTTGGGACCAGGCCAATATATGCATCACATTTGATAGAAAAAGCCATCTCTCAAAAGCACTCGTCAAAATATATTTAGGGTTGGTTTTAAGTTCATTTGCCCCCATTAACTTTTCGCATTTTTTAATGCGATCATTAAAATTTTTTTCTGTGGTCATTTAGTCCCTAAATTTGACAAAGTATAACAATTAAGTTTTAATTACAAACTTCTATTAAAATTGAAATAGAAAACGATTACGTGAAACACATGTGATGTATTTTGAAGGTGTATAGGCCTCATTCAATTTTAACAAGGGTCAAATTGTTCAAATTTATACCCAAAAAAGAAGAAAAGAAAAAAAAAATCATTGTTAATATATTTTTAACAATTTGTTGGCTTATATGTATATTTAGTCATTTTAGTTCCTAAAATTTTGCCCTTTCCCATTAAGTCTTAATTTTGAAAACGTTGACGCTTAGGGATTTAATTGCCATATTTAGTTAAATTTAAAACTCAATTATCATGAAAAAAGTTTAAAGACCACGTTACAAAAAAAACATATAGTTTAGGGAGCAAATATGTTGCACACCCAAATATATATTGGAATCGTTTTCATACACTATTTAATGATAAAACCGGTGAAACTATGGAATATGGGATGAATTCAGTTGCAGGCAAGGTCGTGACTGACATATATCCACTCTTTCCCAAAGTTCGGGCATTTCTTGGAATTACCAATGCTCTAGTCTTTCCTCAAATTCAGCCATGCCTCATGGCAGAGAGGTGGCAGCATCTAGGCGCGACAGGAAACACCGGCGCTGCGGCCTTCTTCAGATGTTTGAGAGCCGCTGCATAACAAAATAAATGCAAATTATTCATCTCTGAAAAAAAGATGAAAATCTAGGACAAATTCTAGTACTTCTCAAGTTCTGTGAAAATTATATCTACAATTAGTATTAAAGAACTAAGATTTGAAAGTCCTATTATATACAAATATATATATATATATATATATATAAACAAGTTTAGAAAATCAATTACTTGGTGCGCCAACAAGGGCAAACCGGGAAACTCTTGCCCCCTCCTTAATTTTCCCGTGACACCCATTTTTAACTCGCATATCAGTGGATCTATGAAGTAATTTTAACCTTACTCTTAGCTTCAAATGTTATTCTTTGTTAATTACTGCTAAAAACACTTTGAAAACAAGGCTTTTTCCTAACATTTTTGTTCGAAAAATATGGAACTCAAATACCTATATTCTACGTTGCTGTCTCCACCTTGAGAAATTGGGATCGTATTTATAAAGAACTCGAGCGATAAGACCGATCGAGGACATCTAGTAGAATATTTTGACGTGGTCATAACCATTGGCTCAAAACTTTTTTAATGAAACCAATGACACAATTAGAGATTCTTTAAAATTTGGGGCATAATTTTCATGCATGTGATTTCATACCATTTGTAACATTCACTGAAATGAAAATGTAGCGATGACACTACCTAATCTGGAAGAATTTGAGACAAACTTTACTTGGTTGTGATTGCCTTGAAAAATTGGGATTATATTTTTAGTGAGCAATAAAATCCATGATTGGATTAATAATTATTGATAAAATCTAGAGATCGTTTGAGGTGATTTTGCACACTTAAATTTTTCTAAGTTTTTGATAGAGTCGTCATGGATTTCATGCCATTTATAACAACATCAATTACACATTCTGCAAAATGTAGTACTTCTTTGAAATTAGAGAGATTGCATTGATGAATGGCTTTCACTCTTCATGGATTTTATACCATGTATAATATATATAACATATCCGACAAATATAGTTATAATAATTAATGCTTTTAAAATTGGAGAGGGCAGAATACGTGACTGATTGAGTTTACTTACTTTTAAAATTTTAAAAAATAATATTTAATGATATCAATTATAAAATTGACAATTATAAGATCCGCTAAACCTTAGTCGGTCAAACTCATTATTCAGTCGCTAAGCACCTAGTGGGGAAAATTTTTAAACATGAAAGCTAAAAGTGAATGGTGTTGCTCTAATTAAAGGTCAGAAGTGGTACAGGCTTAAACTTAAGTAATTTTCTATTATTCTGTATCTATTGTAACTGTACTGTACTGACTTCTCCCAAAGTCATTTATGGTGTTATAATATTTTAGAGCAAAGTTTTATACATGGAATGTTTCAATTATTTTTGTGGACGTTTAAGCCCTTATTAGGCGGATATTATATTTATATTTTTTTTTTCTGAGATGATTCTTCTGGTGTTTTGGATTTAGGTTATTTAAATTTTGGGTTATTTTACTTAGTTTTTAATTAGTCGTGGTCCCTGTTTTTAGGGCTAGAATTGAAGGAAATTTTCACTTGATTATCTATTATAAGTGACACATCAATTACATATACGCCAAATCTCATCAAATTAGACAGAATATTTGATTTGCATTATATAATTCCAAAAACATTCATAATACATCAGTTATAAAAATGAAAATGTGGTATTGACCAACGACTACCCTTTTTTTTTGAAATTAAGGAGAATCTATCGAAGAATGATATTCTAGCTTTTATAAAATTAGAGAGGATACTCATTGATGAATGGTATTTTCCGAATAGATAAGAGACATAAAAAGTAACCTTTGGATTTGGTAGAAGTTGATCCCAACTAGCTTGGACCTTGTTTTCTTTTATTTATTAGAGAAAATATCTCACATGTTACAATGCAAAATAAAAATAAACTATAGTATAAGACCCTTACATACTATAGTATTTAAACTCATTGTTCGAGTTAGAAACTTACTTGCCAATGCCCTCACAACTACAAAATTTTAAGATGATGTACAACCAAAACAAGCCCAAAAAATACCCAAACACACACTCCACACACACCAAAAAAGAAACTACAAAATTTTAAGATGATGTACAACTAAAACAAGCCCAAAAAATACCCAAACACACACTCTACACACACCAAAAAAGAAAAAAGAAAAATCGTACAAAAATCAACAAGCAACTCTCGGCACATTATCAGTTACAATCTTCCTCCAAGAACTTGGCACTGGTTGAGAACTTGTTTGTCCACATTGCCACAACATTCTCAGAAGATGAAGTGACTAAATTTCTATAACGCCCCCTTACGGATGTCATAGATATCATTACATTCATTCTTGTTACCGTTATTTAAGATAAACTATTTTAAATATAAACATAAATTTGAAAACATACCCTAGGATCCATGCATACACTTTTTTTATATCAATATTTAATAAATTACTTGATTATAAACATTCCTTTAATAGTTTATTACACCAAAACAAGGGACCATAATAAAAACAATGCAACATTTATAATCTGCTTACATAGTTCGGTAGGCCGAACTTTGGACTTTGGTAGGCCAAACTTTACCAGCAGTCTGAACTTCAACCACCGACAGGCCGCCCGTGCTCTATAAAATAGTGTTTTAAAATTGCTAAGATCGATAGACCGACACATGGTAATGGGTAGGCTGATCATTGCATTAGCAAACTGACTAATAATGATCGGCAAGATCGACAGGCCAACACATGGTAATTGGCAGGCTGATCATTTCATCGGCAAATTGACTAATAATGATCGGCAGGCCGATTTGTTGTTAAAATAAAATTTTTAATTTAAAACAAGTCTCAATATTTCAGAGTGCGGAAGATAATTAATAATCCTATGAGGTTATAGAAGCATAATTCAAATCTTTAAAACTCTTCAAATAAACATACTTAGATAATAAAAACATACTTCAAAAAAAAAATAATAAAACATAGTTTATATCTTTAAATTTCTTCTTTGGCGTTACTAAAAAAAAATAAATATAAAACATAGTTTATATCTTTAAATTTCTTCTTTGGCGTTCTTCTGTTTGTAATCCATCGTTTTTGGTTCACATGCCCGTTTTGTCTTCCACCTATTCTGTTGCTCTCTTACTCTTATCTGCAACATGATGTAAAATTGAATAAGCAAAAGCTTAGTAAGTACATTTCCTATCTCAGAACGTAAAACATCTTATGAAATTCATTATAAAACATCATTACCATAAGCATCATCATAATAATGCGCTAGACACAGTTTCATATAGAACATATCTTTCATTTCATTACCCATATTAAAACTTTGTTCGTTTTATCTTTAGGGGCCCAAGTGTTGCACCATTATCATTATCATAAGCGCGCCGTCATGAGAGGAGAAGGATAGCTAATCTCAAACCAAACATGACATCATTACATAAACATAACATAAACGTGTAGTTATTTAGGTGATACATATATACATACATATTGTGGCGTCTGGCCCGAGCGTACTCCTTCAAGCCTCCATAGGACCCACTTTGCGGGGCCTCCAGACTTATGGCTCTTATTGGTAGACCATCCCCGTGCCGCCCACTCATTCGTATTGTCCCCTCTGGCCGCTCAAGGTTTTTCTTTCGCGTTCCTCGGGTTCGAACCTCAAACCTCCCTTAAAGGGAGGTTTGAGGTTCGAACCCGAGAGACACGAAATAAAAGGAAGGTTTGAGGTTCGAACCCAAGGGACGCGAAAGAAAAACCTTGAGGGGCCAGAGGGCCCCAGAGGAGACAATACGAATGAGTGGGTGGCACGGGGACTGTCTACCAATAAGAGCCATAAGTCCGGGGGCTTGCGAGGGAGGTTTGAGGTTCGAACCCGAGGGAAGCGAAAGAAAAACCCTGAGGGGCCAGAGGGCCCCAGAGGGGATAATATGAATGAGTGAGCGGCACGGGAATGGTTTACCAATAAGAGCCATAAGTCCGGGGGCCCCGCAAGATGGGTCCTATGGAGGCTTGAGGAAGTGTGCCTAGGCTGGATGCCACAAGATCTTGCTTTAATCATGATTTGGAGGCTCGAAAATCATCAAAATTTAAGAAAGAATGGCCTTAGAGAGGGACGATTTTACAGAGAGAATGGAGCATGTTTTTTCTTTCTTCCTTCCTTCCTTCCTTTCTTTCTTTCTTTCCTTTCTTTTTCACATTTCACTCCCTCCCTTTTTTTCCTTCCACCGTGGAGACCAAATGGTCTCTTATATCATGAATAAATTCACCTTTTTTTTTCCTTTTTCTTTTCTTTTCTTTTTTTTTTTTAAGTAAAAAGGTGATGAGTCATCTAGTAATCAATTAGGTTCCTTGGATGGCCAAATGTGATTGGGCCACATTAGTGGATGTGGTGGCCCAATCAAAACTTTAAAGGTGTCACACTAAACTTTTTACGTAGTCTAAGTTTATATTGACAGTAATTTTCCTATGCTGCCAGTATTCTTTTCTATGCAATTCATGAGGTCCCATAACATCTAATACTTATCCACATCCATCACATAATGTAATTCCAATATTATCTAACTTTGTACAATCTAAATTTATATTGATAATATTTTTTTTATACTGTTGGTATATTCTCTATATTGCTACAACATACCTTATTCATCCATATTCTCTAAACAGTATTATTCTTATATTGCTTTAACTTAAAAAGTCTAATTTTTATACTGCTTAACCTTAAACAGTCTAATTTTTACACTGCATTACTTTTGCAGTGTATTTTTTATACTGCATAACTTTATCAGAATACTTCCTTACACTGCATTATTCTAATACTGTATAATTCTTCATATTAATATATAGTATTTTTCTTAAACTGTATTTTTTGTCTTAATATAATCTTTAATTTAATGCATTTTTAATGCATTAGAAATTCTTGGGTGTTACATTTATAGTTCTTCAACAGAACGATAACAAACACTTATTAAAATAAACGACCTAGTAAACAAATAATGATAAACTAATAATAAAGCAAAGTTAAATATAAAAACAATTAATATTGTAATATCTCCTACACCATGTTGTCTCTGAAACAAGAACTACAATTGCGGGAAAACTGGTAAGGCACTCGGATTAGACCTACTTAACAATCTGGATCTGGTTGCTCATAAAGTGACTGTGTCATTCGAGACAGCTCTTGGTTTTGGGTGACTTCACAACTAGAATATGAAAGGCCATCTTGCCATACCATTATGGTTGGTGCATGGAAACCAGCCTTTTTGAGGAGATACATTTGGTTGAAAATTATTTTCATTCCTGTAAGGTTATAACTCCACTATTTATAAAATTGTGGGTCCCGATTTAATATGTAGTATATTTTTTAGACTAGGTTCCAAAGCTTTATTACCAATGCGGTTATAATCTTATGGGTTAAATAGGATTACTTCATTGGTTTTGGTTCGACCACAAATGTGATTGACGATTTTGACAAATGCTGAAATGGAAGTGATTACAGGGTGACTAATAGGATCTCATTTCTTGGTCAGTATTGCGGTGCTGGATGTGAGCACTGGGGATAACAATTTGTTTTAATTCAACATAAATAAGAGAAGTCATAATCTCGCAAGCAAAATTATCTTGTACTAAACCCTTTAACAATATTGGAATGCAGAGCCAAGGTTAAAGGTAATATTTTTGATAATGGTAAATGCAAGATCAATTATATGTTTGCTTTCCTCTTAGAAATTTAGACCTCATTCAGCCATATTAATCTCAATCCAAATTGCATTCTTTCTTAATAATATTATTTGGCTCTGCTTCTTTTCGACTAGAGAAAACAATCAAAGAAATGGGGGTGATGATCCCGGAAAAAGAAGTTTCTTTTTTCTTTTTCTTTTTGAAATTTATGATGCATATATAAGTTTAAAATTGGATCCATACACTTCTTTTCATTCTCCTAATTTTCATTTTTGGTTCTTTTTTACCCTCTTAAAATATTTTTTTTGGAAACTTGACACATATTAAAAAGTCAAAATAGTCAAACAAAATATAAAAGGAAATAATTTCTCATGACAATTTTATTAAAAACCTTTATAAGAAAGACTCGACGGGACAAAACCTTATTAAAGGATTAAAGTACAACAAGATCTAATTAAACATGAACTTCTGTTGAGGTTACAAAATAAAATATCAAACAAACAGGCCATATATATCATCCTTGGCAAAAATGGCCTGCCCAAGAGCCTAAATGGGGCCATTGCGGTCCTGCACAGTCAGTCCATGCCAGGCCTAGCCCATCTAGGCTCAAGTCCCACTTGGCCTGTCTTAGCCCAAGCGCAGCATGGCTGTGATTTTTTACGAATGAGGTCGGGCATATCTATGGGTCTAAGGATATCTAGAGAAAATTAGGTGGCATGTCGTTTTATAATACCACTATTATCATTTACAACTTTTTTTCTCCCTTTAATTTATAGAATTTCTTCTAATTAAAAAGGTCAAAAAACTCTGACATAACATATGTTTACTTAACCCTAATTCAAAATAGTTATGATTAAATATGTTGTTATATTCTTTAAAAGTGTTATATATCAACTTCGCATTAAAAAAGGTAAAATTAAAAAGCAATGCAACATCAATTTCTAAATTAAACAGTGTCGGGCTGACAAGATAGGCATGGACTAGCCATTGGGCCCAGGCTCATACATGCATCACATTTGACAGCAAAAGCCATTTCTCTAAAGCTCTTGTCAAAATATATTTAGGGTTTTAAGTTCTTCTACCCCCATTAATTTTTCGTTTTGTTTGCAACGCCATCATTTAACTTTTTTCTGTGGTTATTTAGTTGCTAGACTTAACAAAGTTTGGCAATTAAATCTTAATCACAAAAAACTTCTGTCAAAATTGAAATGGAAAGAACACACATGATATTTTTAGAAGGCTTATACACGTCCTTCAATTCTAATGAGGGTCAAATTGTTCAATTTTATATCTAAAAAAGAAGAAAAGAAAAAAAATCATTGCTAATATTTTTTTAATAATTTTGTTGGCTTATATGTATATTTAGTCATTGTTGTTCCCAAAAATTTGCCCTTTCCCATTAAGTCTTAATTTTGAAACTGTTGATGATTAGAGATTTAATTGTCATATTTAGCTGAGTTTAAGCATACAACAAATGCAAATATGTTGCAAACCCAAAGATTAAAGCAACGGACGTCGATCAAGATAAGTCCATAAAAGCTGACAAAAAAGTTGACGAGGATATTGGAATTGTTTCAACAACTATATAATGATAAAACCGGTGAAACTATGGAATATGGGATGAATTCAGTTGCTGGCAATGTCGTGACTCGATTTTTCTACTGTTTCCCACAGTTCGGGCATCTCTTGGAATTACCAATGCTCTAGTCTTTCCTCAAATTCAGCCATGCCTCATGGCAGAGAGGTGGCAGCATCTAGGCGCGACAGGAAACACCGGCGCTGCGGCCTTCTTCAGGTGTTTGAGAGCGGCTGCATAGAAAAATAAATGCAAATTATTCATCTCTGAAAAAAAGATGAAAATCTAGGACAAAGTCTAGTACTTCTCAAGTTCTGTGAAAGTTATGTCTACAATTAGTATTAAAGAACTAAGATTTGAAAGTCCTATTATATACAGATATATATATATATATATATATATATATATAACAAGTTTAGAAGATTAATTACTTGGTGCGCCAACAAGGGCAACGGGGAAACTCTTTCCCCTCCTTAATTTTCCCATGCCACCCATTTTAAACTCTCATATCAGTGGATCTATGAAGTAATTTTAACCTTACTCTGAGCTTCAAAATTCTGTTCTTTGTAATTACTGCCAAAATCACTTTGAAAACCGGGCTTTTTCCTAACATTTTTCTTTGAAAAATATGGAACTCAAATACCGATATTCTACGTTGCTGTCTCCGCCTTGAGAAATTGGGATCATATTTATAAAGAACTTGAGCGATACGACGGAGGACATCTAGTAGAATATTTTGACGTGGTCATAGCCATTGGCTCAAAACTTTCTTAAAGAAACCGATGACACAATTAGAAATTCTTTAGAATTTGGGGCATAATGTTCATGCGTGTAATTTCATACCATTTGTAACATTCACTGAAATGAAAATGTAGGGATGACATTACCTATCCGGAAGAATTTGAAACAAATTTTACTTGGATGTGATTGTCTTGAGAAATTGGGATTATTTTTTTAGAGAGCAATAAAATCCATGATTGGATTAATAATTATTGATAAAATCTAGAGATCGTTTGAGGTGGTTTTGCACACTTAAATTTTTCTAAGTTTTGACAGAGTCTTCATGGATTTCATGCCATTTATAACAACATCAATTACATATTCTGCAAAATATAGCACTTCTTTGAAATTAGAGAGAATGCATTGATGAATGACTTTCACTCTTCATGGATTTTATGCCATGTATAATAAATATAACATATCCGACAAATATAGTTATAATAATTAATGTTTTTAAAATTAGAGAGGGCAGAATATGTGAGTGATTGACTTTACTCACTTTTAAAATTTTAGAAAATAATATTTAATGATATTGATTATAAAATTGAAAATTGTAAGATCTGCTAAACCTTAGGCAGTCAAACTCACCATTTAGTCGCTAAGTATCTAGTGGAAAAATTTTTTAACATGAAAGCTAAAAGTGAACGGTGTTGCTCTGATCAAAGGTCAAAAGTGGTACAGGTTTAAACTTTAAGTAATATTTTGTTATTCTAACCGTGCTGACTTGTCCCAAAGTCATTTATAGTGTTATAATGCTTTAGAGCAAAGTTTTATACACGGATTATTTTAATTATTTTAATGGACATTTAAGCCCTTGCTAGGTGGATATTATATTTTTATTATTATTTTATAAGGCAATTAATTCTTCTGGTGTTATGGATTTAGGTTATTTAAATCTGAGGTTATTTTACTTTAGTTTTTAATAAGTAGCGGTCCCCTTTTTAGGTCGTGAATTGAAGGAAATTCACTTGATTATCTATTATAAGTGACGCATCAATTACATATATGCCAAATCTAATCAAATTACACAGAATATTTGATTTGCATTAGTTAATTCTAAAAACATTCATAATACATCAGTTATAAAAACCAACATATGGTATTGACCAACGACTACCTTTTTTTTTTGAAATTAAGGAGAATCTAGCGAAGAATGATATTCTACCTTTTATAAATGAAAGAGGAAACTCATTGATGAATGGTATGTTCTGAATAGATGAGAGACATAAAAAGTAACCCTTGGATTTGGTAAAAGTTGATCCCAACTAGCTTGGACCTTGTTTTCTT
>CAMOHE010006020.1:0-23864 GCA_946598075.1 Artocarpus hirsutus
AATTAGAAAAGCACGCCGTATCGTTACAGGATTTTGTGAGCTAGCAAAGGGGACTAAATGGACCTATATAGTTCAAGCTCTCGATAATTATGAAACCCAATATCCTAGATATATATTTCATAATTATCAACTCTAACGCTACTCCACTAAAAGCTTGGAGCTGCACTCTCAAACTCTATAGAATTACGAAGCCTGTATAGCTAAGTCTCCATGACATATCATAGTGTATCGTATCCCTATAGGATTATCCATAATCGGCTTAAGGACAAGTTTTATCTTACCTTCTCGATTATTTTTATCTTATGTTCCATTATCTCACCATCAAAAAACTTACCATCCAAAGACAGTATACCATTCGGTTACGCCTATGCATCCAAATGGTTGAGCGCTCCAGTTTTCTAATTACAAGATAACGCATATAAGAGGATATCACTACTCCTAAAGAGGAGCTATGGATTCCACATCTATGAATAACATGTCTACGTCATCAAGAGTCATGCCTCCAACGTACCAGCATGCATACCACTATTAAGATGTGGGTGTCACCCTTTGGTACATCAAAAGACACAAGTCAAGACAACGGGCCCACTATTCATCTCAGGATTAAGATACAATACAAATGATTGTCTAAAGTGAATCGATTTGCCAAGACAGAATTATTAATCCAAATCAATTCACTTTATGTCTCGATCCAACACATCGTCACCTATGACAACGTGCCAATGTGTCTATTCACGGAGTCCACCTCCGATGGTCAAGACAAACCATCTCCCAATAGGAATATAGACAACATAACAATCTTTACATGAATAAAGCTCCCAACTTTATTCCATCGAT
Organism: Artocarpus hirsutus; assembly: GCA_946598075.1. Taxonomy (NCBI): domain Eukaryota; kingdom Viridiplantae; phylum Streptophyta; class Magnoliopsida; order Rosales; family Moraceae; genus Artocarpus; species Artocarpus hirsutus. Next base: position 838 of record CAMOHE010006020.1, read on the forward strand.
TGCGGATCTTATGTTTTTAGACCATCACCTTAAGAATCGTGTCTTCCGCATAATCTGTCCATCATATGCCCAATTCTTAAAGGTTTAGACCTACAGTCTCAGACTATTGTTTGCTTATCATACATTAAACAAATAAAAATGTAAAGAGGACAAGATTTGGTATATATAGATAATAAATTCTTTATTAATAAAAATGTCTCCAAAAACATATTACATTTTTACTCCTTAGGGCATACATGTCTAACACAAAGATGAAATAGTAAAAATTTGGCTAATAGTGTTGTAATTGGACAAACAAGACCCTAGAAGATTAGAAAAAGGGAAAACTAAGGTCGGATTGTACAGCAACCTATACAAGTAAGTATCAAGGCCCCTACAGTATGGAATAGTAGATATTAAATGTGATTTATATATACGTATTTATGTACCTATGTGTATATCAAAATGAATAATTGTGTGTGTACAATAAAATGTGTATTTGTGTGTGCATCAATATGTGTACCTGTGAGTATATAAAAATATGGACCTGTGTGTACTATTCAGTTAGAATAGCGTTTGTGTCTTTGCACTTAATGTGTGAATATGACCTCATGCATGGTATGATAACCATAATAATTGGACTAGTAAATGCAACACCAGAAATAGAGAAAAGTGTTGTACCAGCTCCCAACTCAAGGGAAGTTAAAGGTTATGGTTTGGTCTCGGTGTTACAAAGACCTATATGTGCATATGGTATAAGCACTTGTGCCCTAGTTAAAGATAAGACATGATAAAGATGATGAATGTTCATAAGAAAGTATAAATGGATCATGCATAATAGTGAATATTGCATTTGGGCTATGTTGGACTTACTGGGTATAAACTCACTTAATATTTTATGCTATAGGTATATCTACTAAAAGGTCAGAAAAACTTCATTGATGAGCTGGTGGTAGAATGTGAGCAATGTGCAGAACCAGGTATGGATACCGCCACAGACATGTTTCCGCTGTTATGTATTTTAAATTATTTTGAAAACATGTTGTATAAAAGTTGTAGTATAGTTAAGTAAGATAAAACCTATTTTGAGACATGTTATACATATTATGTGATAAAAAGAAAGTTTGCTTTTGTGCATATATAATTACAAAAGACGTTTAAGTATGTATGTGTGAAATTTAAAAAGAAAAAAAAAGGTATTTCCCAGATATTCGTTAATGCGTAAGTAAAAAAAGTGTTTAATCACAACTCGAAAAAGGCGGGTTGTATAGGGAATGTGTATGGTTGAGGTCCATGACTCAACATATTCAACCCGCTTGTGGATTACTAATCGATAAGGATTCAACAATATTGTTTGAAGTTAACTATGCATGTGTTACTCAGATAAAGGAAGGATACATCAAAAGTGACAAAATAAAACATATACCTCCAAAATTCTTTTCATTCACCCAAGAGCTTGAGAATAATAAAGATATTGGTGTTCAATACACTCGCTCAAACGACAATGTTGCAGATCTTTTCACAAAGGCACTTCCTACATCAACATTTAAACGACATGGACACAATATTGGGATTCGTCATATGAGAGATTTATAAAAGAACAACTAGTGTCAACTTGAGGGGGAGTTTACATCAGCTGTACTCTTTTTCCCCTGCTATAGTTTTGTCCCACAAAGTTTTCCTAGTAAGGTTTTTAACGAGGCATCGTGGAGCGTCTTTATAAAATGATATACTCTTTTTCCCTTCGCTATGGTTTTCATCCCAATGGGTTTTTTCCTAGCAAAGGTTTCTAATGAGGCATCATAAAATGGTGGACATCTAAAGGGAGTGTTATGAATAATCAATAGTGTCTGTCCACTAAGAATCAGTGTCCAAAATCAGCTCTGTATATTCATACTGAAGTAAGCGTTGATATCAACATACGATACTGCAGCAATGGTGGCTATGATTACTGTAGTTATGGTGGCTATGGTTACTGTAACAATTATGGCTAAAATTTTCCTATAAATACCTCATTATATTGCCATTTGTATGATCTAAAATTAAGAGTTCAATCAACTGTCTTTCTCTATTTTCTCTCTCTAAAATCTTTTACTTTGCTTTTATATTTCTCAGTTATATATAACAATAAAAATATTTTTTGAGCTATTCTTTTATTTTTAATCTTTTTTTTATTAACTTATCAAAATGACATAAAATACCCTTCAATAAAAGTCACTTGTAAGTCATATGACAAAATGCTGTTAAATATATCTTAAATTTTTTTACATCTTTTGTAATTGAACTTGGTATACAATGAATTTTAAAGTTTAAAGGCTTGATTGCAAAAAAAAAAAAAAAAAGGTTTAAAGAACAACTTGCCAAACACGTACTCAGTGTTTGACAACCATGATTAAAACCATAGTTACAATTACTAAACAATATAAAACTCTCACATGTTACGATAAAAAGCAAAAAGTAGCTACAATATAAAGTTTCATACGCTATAGTGTTTTGAACTAAATTATAGTTCTAACCACACTTATCAAACACCTTAAAATTCAGGTGTGTTTTGGTGTAAAAAAGCGTTAACCGAAACCACCCCATGTGGGACTAAACAATGACAAATAAAGTTGATAGGTGTTTGAAACTTCAGTTACAACTGTACACAATGTAAAGCTATCAATAATTATAGTAAAAAGCAAAAAATTACAATAATATAAGCTCTTATATGCTATAGTTTTTAAACTTAAAACATCATTTACAAATGAAATTGGAACGAAAAGCTTGGATTATTTGCCTAAATAGTTGCTACATAGAAGAGAGAGCTTGTTACACAGGTGGATTAGTCTAAGGGCAATTTCACACTCAAGAAGAGGTCAAATTCTTACGGAAGTTTAAAAAGATTAACATATATATACAATTGAAAAATTATAAAAAGAGCATTAGAAAATACGGCGGGAGATCCGGTTTATCATGAGGATTAAAATCCCAATTTTTTCCAAAAAAGGGTCCACCATTTTGTTTTCTCGGGGTGGAAATTAAATTATACATTTTTTTTTTTGTACCTACCAATTGGAGTTTTTTTTACTACTTAAGTTATTGTTTTTTGTATTATTATAAATTTATGATTTCAATTATTAGGGAGGGATTACAATTTCAATTTTTTAAAGTGTACAATTTCGATACTTTTTTGAGGGAAAAAAAAAGAGAGGGGAAGTTTAAACCCCTCAAAAAAGAGTTTTTTTAGTCGAAATTTTCCAATACCTCTCTCGCCATTTTCGCTCCAATCAGACATTCATGGGTTTCTAGCTTTACAAACAGATGTACGGCAGCCAATTCGACGGCGCCGCCGCCTTCTCCGGCGGCGGATTCATGCCCTTCGAGACCACCCAGACTCCCGACACTTCCTTCTCTCCGGCCAAGGTAAAAACTTACTCTCTTCCCTCTGTTTGGTTCCCAGGAATCCTGGCAAGAAAATAATGGAAAATGAACTCAAAACCGGTCTTTCTTACTCTAGGTTTCAACTAGAATTTTGATTCCTGGCATACTAATGAGCGATGAAGTGTTTAGTAATTGATTTTTATCTCAATTGTTTAATAAGATGATTATTACTTGTTTGGTTGCTAAGAAAATCAAGCAAACGGAAAAATTTAGTCATGTAATTGGAAGAAATAATTGAAGCAGAGTAAGAAGAGATTACATTACACAGAACTATATAGAACTTGAATTTTCAATTTGTGATGAGCTTTTAGTTATTCTTCTGCAGAATCGCGATGTTCAGGCCTTGCTGCCGCTTACGGTGAAGCAGATAAACGACGCATCTATGTCGGCCAATGAGAAATCCGAGTTTCTGGTTGATGGTGTAGATGTGAACAATGTTGGTATTAGGAACTTGACTTTTAGCATTAAAATTATTTTGGCTTTCTTCCGTTGGTGAGAGTTCAGATTTTGATTTTCTGTTTAGGTGAAGCTGGTGGGTATTTTACGTGACCGAGTTGGAAGAGTTTCCGATGTCGCCTTTGTGCTTGATGATGGTACGGGACGGATTGATTGTAACAAATGGTGAGTTTATCAATTTTATTTTATTATTTTGTTCATGATTTTTCTTTACATTTTTTGTTAGTTGTTTATTATTTGATGAAGTGTAATTTCTTGTTCTTTGTTATAGGCTTGATCAAGCGGTGGACGCAAATGAAATGGATGGAATCTTGTATGCCGTCTTTATTGCTTAACTTGTCACTCTTCTGTTCAGTTTATGTGTCAATTAAACTTAGCTTAGTCGAGTTAATTTTTTATGTTACATAAGTACAAGTGGCATGAAAAGAGTTCAGTGTTCTTCTCTGGTTTAATGTGTTTCTTCATATTAAAAAGCACAGATATTATTATATATTGGATGTTTTCTATTTTCGTTTCTAAATACAAATGGATTTCATAGAATTGAAAGAAAAGCTTTCAAATATATCAAGGGCTTAAGTATAATTTGAAGATTGTGGTACCTGAGCTTTCTTTTACAGTTCTGTATTTTTTTTTCAACCAATTGCAGTTTAAGGGTTTTGGATTATTCTTGCAATGTTGACCGTTCTTGAGTCAAAATAGTGCATTAAGTTACCTCTATTTCTTCCTTTTACATTCTTCTCTTTTTTATTCAGGGAAGGAATGTATGTCTGTGCCCATGGACGCTTGACAAACTTTCAGGGTAAAAGAACTGTGAATGTATTCGCAATTAGGTACAGATACCATTATTCTTATTACTTCAATTATTTTCTGCTTTTTTTGGTTAAATCCTATGCAGGAGCTCGTGGTTTAATGGGTAGATTATATGAGAAATAGTGTTGTAGTGGCTTATTTTTACAGATATAATAACAACGAAATTTCCTTCCTTGTGTTAATTGTTCCCATGAAGGTTTTGTTATATATTAGTATTAAAATAGAAAACAAACTTTTAAAGTCCTTTGGATTTTACATTGCTAGCTTTCTTATAGTTGGTTAATGTGTCTATCTTTTTAGTCAGGTCCAAAAGCTGTGGCCCATATATAATATCTTGATTTTGATATTAGGCAGAGCCAGCTCCATGGCTGATATGGGTAGATGCAAAATGTGGACTAGTGGCTTTCATCTTCTAGTTACTGATGAACTTATGTTGACTTGAACTGGATAATCTTGGATTTGGCTTTGTTTAGTAAAGTTTATTTGTGGTGCTGTTAAATGTTGTTGGGAATTATTTGCTTCAACGGTGTCCTAGGAAAGATATTGTTCTGTGAGTTAAGCATATTGTTTTTCATTAATGAATCGTCCCAATCCAAGTGTTAATTGAGTATCTTGGCCGTGAAACTAACGCTGGAAGCATCTAAGCCGGTTCTTTTCTTGTCCCTTCTCTTATATGTTTGATTTTACATGTCATTACAGTGTTGCTTTAATACCTTTATGGTGGCTTCTTTTCTTTCCCCCCTTTTCATAGTTAGCTTTTGTATACCAAGTTAGTTTTTTATGTTTTAGAGTAGAGTTTTGACATTGTACTTTGTGTGGTTTTCAGACCTGTGGAGGACTATAATGAGATTGCAAGCCACTTTATTGAGTGCATATATGTTCATTTTTACAACAACAGGTCTCGGGTATTGGCCTGCATACTAATTGTGATATGGAAGTTTACACTTTAACATTGCATAGTGGTGTTTTTCATCCTGGGATGTTAATGGTAGTTACATGTATTCAAATTCTCATTGATTCTGATGTTGTCCATTTTCTGTTAGAAACTACAAGGTGGTGTGAATGCTCAGCCACAAGTGACACGTCCGACCAATCAGGTTAGAGGCTGAACTATGAAATTCAATCGCTTGAGTTTTTTATTGTTTTCTTTACTGGTTTCATGTACTTGTATTTCTCTTCCTCAGTCATTTGCCCAGTATAGCGCTGCTGGATCAAAGAGCACCGAAGAAATGGTGTTAGACTTTTTGAACCAGCCTATGTACCTGTGAGTGTCTCCAATCTTGACCCTTTTGTTCATTCTTCACGCACAATATAACAAATAAAACTTCTCAGCTGTTAGGTTTCCAAATGATGCAAGGAGGCATTGTCAAATGCTCACTTTGAAATTCTTCTCTTGTGCTTTAATGGATATTTTCTTTTGTCTCCTAATCAAATTTGTTGGATTTTCCTAGATTATGCTTCTTCAATTCTTTTGATCGTGATGCTACTTTTAGACAATTCCGTTTTATGAATCTTGGCTCTAAAGTGTATATTCTTGAATTATTTCTATATGCTTTAAGCATTTAAACTGAAGCCTTGTTGGTTTTTCACGCCAAAGACGATAATGAAATTATCGGACTTTTCAAGGTTTTGCTCTAACTTTATGGGCTTAGGCGCAATATTGGTCATCTTTTTTTTTTTTTTTTTTTTTTTTTTTTGTGAAAAACTTTTACTTTTTTTTCCTTTTTCTTAGACCTTAAATTTTTTTTTTTTTTTTTTTTAAAAGAAAGCCTTCTTGTTTGCACTACTTATCTCAATGTAACTCTGTTGTATTGATAATTATATTTTATATTGCTGAAGGTGTGTGACTTTATTGCCTTTCCCCTATCGTTTATCGTGTTAAGCTTTCCCGTTTTCGTTAAGTAGACTTCCATGTTTCAGTTCCAGGGAAGAGGGGGCTAGCATTGAACTTATTACCAGCCAGCTGAAAATTCCACGGGCTAAGATCGAGTCTCTCTCTCTCTCTCCCCCTCCCTCAAACGCACATACACAGCACAACGACTAGAATCTTGCCCGGCCAAACTGATTTTTTTTTTCTTTTTAACACGTGTTGACAGGATGGCACTCCAAAATCTTGCGACAGAGGGAACCGCTTACTCAACAATTGATGATTATCACTTTAAGTCAGCTATAAATGGTTGAGTAAATGTTGACGAGGAGTGGACACAATGGTAGCCTAAGTTAGGCTTGTTCCCTCTTCATCTTCTTTCTACTTTTTTACTTGTTTGAGAGTTTAAGTCACCCTAGTTTGTGAAGTGAACAATCGTCGGGGAATATCAAGTAACTTCAGCACTATGTTTTACGATTGGGATGTATCATATATTACCCTCCTTTTGTTTAAGAAAAAAAGGAAGAATATATTTTAGCATGTTTATGTGGTGTAGTGGTACGAGACAAATGAGTCGCATGGCAAAAAGTATTATAGTTAAGTCTTACACTATTTCGGGATAGTTCTAATAGACAGTCACATGTATGATGATGCTGCCTAATAGCTCTCTGTACGTTATAGAATTAGAATAAAAAATCGGTTTTATTCTTCTAGGATTAAAACTCTGTCAATTCATAAACACTTTGGTCTCAATCTAATTATATAGATAATGTATTTATTATGCCAGAAGTCTGGAACTCATTATGGATTTTAACCCGATGGGGTTCTATAGGAGTGCTCCTACAGGATAGACGGGCTCCAAACAGGGACAATACTCTTGACAGCGAAGTACAAGACTAGATACCATTCACAACCTTTGACGTTTATTCTAGTAAATGCATGGAGTACGAACTTTGACTACTGTTTCTCAACTCGGTACGATTCTCAGTTTCAACGTGACATTTTGTCTAATGGAGCTCGAGAAGGCACATTGTTTACCATTCTTTGGTCAAAAAAAGTAAATTATTTACCCCACAGAAGTTAAATTCTCCCTCTGAAGTTTGCTGTTCGTGACAGACGTTGGAATTCCCTCCAATCTGATTTGGGCCCAAACTGGACTCCTCCAAACTAACTTTTGATTCCAAAGCGTTTTGTTTGTTTGAAGAATTTTTTAGATATTTTAAATTTGAATTTAAATATTAAAAATATTTTAAGTACGTGTTTATTTTTTTTAAAATCTGAACTCTTGGAGTATTAGAATTTAAGTTTTAAAAGTTTTAACTCCGTTTAGACTTTTGATACTTGTTATTTTTGCTATAGTAAAAACTAAATTTTTTTTTTTATATTTAAGAAAAAAAATCATAACTTCTTCATTTGTTATCCAATTGAGATCATTTTTTTTTATTGTATTCTTAGTAAAGAGAAGAATAAATTAATATCTATATTGCATATTTTAAAGATCATTAACATTAAAATTTTATTTGATTTGTTGATAAATCAAAAACTATTTTCATTACCTCTCCAAACACAAATTTTAATTTTATTTTATATTCAAATTAAAACTTAAATGCATATCTAAACGTTAACTCAGATAACAATTCAAATCACTAACTCAAATTCTAATTCAAATCATACTAACTCAAATTAAATCACTAATTTAAATTTATTTACCAAACGGACCCTAAATGTTGTCTTTTTAAATTTACTTTTTATAAATAGGATACCTGTTAAAAGGTGGCACAATTTAATGATTTTATACGAGATAAAACTTTTTCTCTGTCTAAGGGGGTGTTTGACAAAGTGGTGGGAACTGCGGTTCCCACCACAAAATCAGTTATGAACAGTAAAAAGCTCTCACATGCTACAGTAACAATAAAAAAAATTGCTGCAGTGTAAAGTTCTCATATACTACAGTAAAAGTGGTTCTCACCACTGGTTCCCACCACCTTCCAAACACCCTATAAAATTTAACAAATGTTTATTTTGAAAATGAGGCATAACATGAAATTTTCTCCTTGTTTTAATGGAAATATTCCCGTGTTATTTATTCAGTTCTGTTGCGACATTTTTGTAAAGACAAGATATATAACCATACAGTATATATATATATATATATATATTGATTGTCATATCGTAAGGCTTAGTACTTTTGCTTGGATGGAGAGAGAAAACATAAAAGACTTTATTTAATACATTTTTCTTTTTTGTAGAACATATATACTATGTGCCAAGGCATTGGATGGTATTTGGTCTTGTTTTGTTTTGGTTTCGTTGTGTTCTGTTTGTTTAAAGGCAAATTGCAATTACTCTACCATGGAGCACCATATTGCGGAATATACACAAAATCTCAAAAAATAAGATTTGAGAAACTGTGTTCACACTTGGGATACTTTCTTTTATTAATCGGCATGAAAGCAGTAGCCGCAATTTCCCACCTACCTGAAGGATTTTTAACTCTTCCAAGCCCATCCATGGTTTTTGGTTTCTTCCCTCCTTTTTCAACCAATCAAAAAGAAATTTTAGAACTTTTCTGTGACAAAAAAGTTTATTGGGTAAGAATTTTGGACAAGAAAAATGAAATATAGTCACATTGTTCTTCTGCAACACGAATTTATTAAAAAGAGAATCTCTTTTGAGTATGCCTAACATTAGTTAATTAAAATATATCCAAAGTAAAAAAGACAATTAATTGGTCAATCTTATGTTACGGCCGCACGTGTTAAGCCGGGCAGGATTTGGATTCACGCGTGTTCTACGCCACCGCCCCTGGCAGTTGTGCCGACTGCTGACTGTAGCATCTCATGACAGCTCCGAGGTGTTCATGCACTTGGGGAGTTGGCAAGTGCAATGGCAAGTGTAACTCCCTATGAAATCTTTATTTTTAAAATTTTTTTATTTTTTATTTATTCATTTTTACCATCGCTTTAAGCACCCTGTTCCGCAGCTTAATTAACGGATATGTAAAATAAGTTGTGAATTAGGTCCTTCCTCCACCTACAATATTCTTGTTGAATTTCAAGGCAAGAGGAACGATGAAGTTGAATTACTGGTTGACCTTTCAAAAAAAAACTTACCAATTGAATGGTAAGAGTTAATGTAATTATCATCTAACTAGACTTGCAACCGCTCTTCTAGGGATAATTTTATTTTATTTCATTTTTCTCAGAATAAATTCTATTGTAAGTCCTATGTGGGATTTATATATGTCTTATTATTTGAGGTGACAGAAATATTTTTTTTATCTTTCTTCAACCTTTTTCTAATTAATTGCTCCTTCAGTGTTCTGCAGTATTCAACATCGGCTTCTTTTTTCTCTTCTCTTATCTCTAATGATGAAGGGTTATTTATTAAGGTGTTTGAAATGGTGGTAAAAATTATTAATTAAAATTATTTTTTATTATAGTATATGAGAATTTTATATTATAGTAATTTTTTTTAGTGTAGCATGTAAGAGCTTTATAATGTTTATAACTGAGATAATAGTTAAGACCACTTCTTACGAAACAATACATAACACGAACTTGGAGAAATACAACAGAACCAAAACATAACACTGATTTTCATTATAATTTTTAGGGATATATATATCTTTTTATACCCTTTATTTTTTAGTCAATTCAAAGCTTATATCTTTGATTTTGGATTTTATTAAATTTATACTTTTAGATTTGATTTAATATACAAATTTATACATTTTCTCAATCAATATTCAACTTTGACCTAAGAAATTGTCCAAAATTCCTTCAAATTGAAAAATAAAAGAATTTTACAAACTTAAAAAAACTTTATATTAAGATTTTTGACTTCAAAAATGTATAAAATACCCTCAAAACTAGGTTTTTTGTGTGTTTTTGTTTTTGTTTTAAGTTCTATTTTTTTTTTTCTCTATTAGACTTAAGGAATTTGGTCATTTTAAATGTCAAAATCAACTATTAATTAAAGTAAGGTATAAATTTGTGTATTAAATATGATCTGAAAGTATAAATTCGATGAGATCCAAAACTAAATATAAAATGTTTGAATAAATTTAAATACAAGGTATAAAAAGATACAATACCCTAAATTTTATGGGGTGTTTAGAAACATTGATTTGAACCAATTGGTTTTAAATTTTGTGTCAAATGATAGCTTTATACTATAGCTTATTTTTATATTACATTATAACATATTAAAGCTTTACAATACTGTTTAAGTTAAACCAATTAGTTGGACCTAATCCCTGCAAATACAAGTTCCTTTGGTGCTCATGGAACCTAACACGAGTTCACATTTGTCTTACATGGTGATATGTTGTGTGAATGCCTAACAGAACAGGCATACGGTTTATAAATAAAAGGGGGAAAAGCTACAAATATTGAACTTATATATGAATATTACGAAAATTTTTGGGGATTTTTTTGAAAACGTGTCCTGTATTTGAATGGCACTTTCATTGAACAAGTTAAATAGTGGAACTGCCAATGGACTGTCAAAATGATTGCATTTTTTGTCTAATCAGATCAAGTTCTTTGGTAAAAGTTGCCTCAAAAAGAAAGGAATAAACCATTTGTGATACACTAATTCACTCTAGGACCCCATGTAAACCAAATTCTATCCATCAAATGGTTGAGAATTATAGCAATCACATAGGACCCACATGTCCACATAAAGGAACACATGTTTCAAATGATTCATTTGAAATCAGATACAGTGCCTTTTTAGCAAACAGAATGTAACTAAAATATAAAATAAAATAAAACCACAACAATATGGCAATAATAGTATATAAATTAAACAAAAATAATTGCAAGTGAAAATAAAATAAAAGGGGTCATGTGCGAGGTGATCATGAAGTAATAATATAAAATTGGGTGGCGAACGTGAGGAATGATTCGTTTCACTGACGACAAACCCACTCCCATTTAACTTTTAAGAGAACTCCTTTAAGGCACAGTTTGACTGTGGACAAAATTTGGCCTTGAATCATGAAAGCCAGCCAATTTCTTACTATATTTTAGTTTGTTTTCAAGTGGGTTTTTTCTTTGTTTATTCTGAAATACGTTTTCATTATTATCTTTTTGTACTGTGAAAGAGAATCCAAAAAGAAAAAGAAAAGAGAAAAATCAAATGCAAACACACTCCCGCCGAACTCTCTGCCAATCTGCTTTTTTCTCTCCTTTTCTTTTATTTTTCTTTTTCTTTTTTTACCTTAAAATTGCATAGCCCCTTTTGTATGTTTTCGCATTGCCCCTTTAGCTTGCGTTAGTCTAAAAGCATTTTTAACTCTATCCGGGTTTTGAGGCTCTCTGCTTAAAAAATTCATTGGATATGTATATTTTAAAATATATATATGTATATATAAGAAATATCACCTCGTCCAAATTAGTTAAGCATTTGTAAATTTTTCTTTATTTTTTTATTATATCGTACGTTCATGTAGCATTTAATTTATTTTAATATAATACTTAATTTGTTTCAATGTAGTACTTAATAAATATTGCCATCATGCTTGTGACATTTGGTGTTATGCAAGCATATTAATGAAGTTACAATGACAAAGGAAAAAATGTTAGAAATGTCGGATTTGAAACTTTACACATGTATATATTTGTGTATTTGATTTTTTTAATTCTTGCAAAATTCAATTGTGAACTATATAAATAATGAAACTGACTCGAATCTATAATTTTATCAAGGATAACGAATAGCTATACACCCTACCAGATGATCTAGTGGTTTCTGTTTGTTGATTCATGTGGATTTTGCTTTGTCATGCAATTTCTTATTTTTATTTTTATTTTTTATTTTTGCAGAATACTTTGTGATGCAGTTTAGCTTGGATGGATTTGGTCTCTTATTCCTTAGGTCACTATCCGACATTTTCTTCTATTAACACTTGGGACGTGGAATGTGTTGGAAGAGAGTTGGCAAATGGGCGGAGAGTTTAATGGCAATTGCTTTGTTGTGTAACCTAATCCTTATCCCCAACATTTTGGCTTGTGGGATTCGGATTGATTTGGTGTTTAGGTTGGGATTCATGTTTAAATTCTCCAAAACTAATATTCAAGTTTCATATGTTGGCAATTTGGCAGGCAGGAATATCGGTTTTAAGTTTTTAATTAGTGGCTATAAAGCATGTATTCAAGATTTGAATCTCTAAGTATTGGAGGATGTATTCAAGATTTGAATCTCTAATCTTGGAGCATCAAAGAGACTGAGAGTGTCTAATTTGTTTAGCTAACGTTTTTCTCTCTTTCTTTTTTCATTTCAAATAAAGCAATATAATAATATACACATGTATATTTACCTAACTTTATACGGTTTGATTTGGCTAATGGAAAGTTTGAATAGAATTTTAATTTTTTTAAAAAATTTTATGAGAAAAAATCTTGTTAAGAATATGGTTGTTATTGAGTGTAATAGCAAGCAAGGGTCATTCCTGCAGGTGATTGGTTCTAATTAATTAGTTATCAACCCTATTAAAACACAAGACATACTAAAACTAATTAACTAAATTGGGGGGTTTTGGATTAATTAAATAAACTAGGAAATTAAAGAAACACAAGAAAATAAAAAAAATGCAAAATAATAATAATAACATTGGTTAAAGGATCGTTCTACACCCCTAAACAATGGCTATAAAATTAAGCACATAAATTATTCTCAATTTTATATTGAAACTACAACCCTGAATGACAACAAGTTTTGCTATCTCAATCTTTCTTTAATGATTTGTCACTAAATAAAACAAGCTCTTTATTTAATCTTTCCATTAAACAACATAGAATAAGCTTTTCTAGATTCAATCTAATGGAAACATTAAGATAAGAAAGATATGTTGATCTAAGCAAAACACATACAAGCTCAGTCTATTCAACTTAGTTTGTGTTTTACATCGTAATCAGAAAAAAGCCTCCCATAATTGTAGACCACAATTTGCTCCTAAAGAGTATAATAAAAAGACAATTACAGATTATCTGGCCTAGCAATATTAATTGTCAAGTCTTATTATATTGTGCACCCAAAGAAAACAAGAAAAATAATCATAAGCAATAATTATAGAAGAACATAAACAATCTTAATTAGAAAATTAGAAACAATTCTAAAAATCAATTATATATTCATGTCTAAGGCTTTGAAATCACCATCAACCAAAAGTAAAACTGAACTAAAAACAATGAAAAAGAAAAGAAGGAAGGAAGAAGAAAAATAATGATTATGGCATCGAAGAATCTTTCATGCAGATGATACTCCTTAAGCCACCAAAAGAGCCCCTCCCTCATATCTCCTCTTTGGTCTCCTAAACTGAGAAAAGGAACCGTAATTGTGTTTTGGAATGATATATTTATAGACTTGTAATGTTAGGATTGAAAAGGGAGAGTCTGGGGCTTTTTTGGACCAATTTTTGGGTCTAAAGTCACAAAAACAAGTTGCTGCTTGTTGATGCTCTTTTTTTGCAAGGAACAAGCCCAATCATAACCTGCAATATAGCCCAAGGTAAAGTAAGTGGACCCAAGCCAACGGGCAAGGTTCTCCGAGTGGGTCATAGTTTGGAAGGCTGGGGAATGTGATGGGGCTCATTTTATTTGGTCCAATTAAACTTTTAACCTACTTAAAATGTTTTAAGTCTAATTGCAATTAGAATAAAATTGGTGTGAAGGAAATTAGGGTAAAAACAAAGCCAAAATGCCCATCTAGAAGCCTTAGCTCAATGCTAGAAAATGCCCATTTTTTGGTCCACCTGACACATCAGCCCACCTAAAATGTTAGCATACCAGCTCACCTGCAACAATCCATTCGAGGAAGCCTGGCTATGGAGTCATGTGACCCTTGCCATCAGATGCAAGTCATCCCTTTAATCTAGGTGGGTCAAAAGGGGGCCCAATTCCAAGGCCTGATTCATGCAAAAAAATGGCAAGACAACCCTCCTTTTGTGCACCCCTATGGCAAGCCACCTGAAGTGGCGTCCTTAGGTAGGTTGACCATTAAGGCTCTTGACAACCTAATCCTATGTTGGGGCCCAAAATTCAAACTTGGAGGGAAAACCTCCTACGGCGGGAAGTTGCTGCTTATAGCTACTCTTGCTGATCAGACCTAGAACTTCCCTCAACTAGATACCCGAAATGAAAGACTCCCAACTAAACTAAATATTTTTTTTTTCTATAAATACACCATTCACCACCTTTAAAGGAGGCTAACGTACCCTATACAACTTAGACCATCAAAATAAAATGTGACACCCGTTATTTTCCTAACGGGTATTACGATAATTAAATTAATTATTAGTGTGCTAATTAAAATTTGTTTCATCTAAAATCTATTTCATGTTATTTATTTCTACTTATTTTTAAAATTTTTAGAATTTTTCTATATCTATTTAGTATATTTACCTAAATACCCTTAGAACTTCTAATTATTTACAAAAATGCCATTTTGGCATTTTATGTCTAAAAGTCTTCAAAGAGACTCATTTTTACTGCCCTTTTTCTTTTCTTTCCTCATCCTTGCCGACACTCTCTATTTCTTTCTTTCTTTCTTGCTGCTCCTTTTCTTTCTTTTCTTTTTCTTCTTTACATCCATGGTCAAGCAAAACCAAAGAGATTAAAAGGGAAAATTCAAGCAACCCTTTCACAAAAACCACAAACAATCTCTCACAAGCGCAAAGATCAAGGGGGTTTAGACGATTTCAAGATAAAACTCTACTTTTGAACTAAGTTTAAGGTTAGATTTCTAAAACTCTAATCTTGGTTATAAGTTGTATTTTGGTATGAAAACTAAGAGAAATGTGTTCTTGATGTTTATGGGTAATCATACAACATTTTTGAAGCTTGATTTACATAAATCTTTGTTTAAATTAAGTTTTTGAGGTAGTTTTGAAAAGTTTTGATCTTTGGTTTAGATTTGTTTGTTGAGTATGAAAATTTTGAAAAGAATGATCTATATGTGTTTAAATGTGTTAATCCATGGTTTTTATGCATTTTCTATACCCTAAAAATTGTTAAAAAGGATCAGATTGAGTTTTAAAGTTTGAAAACTTTGAAAATAGAAACTGGAATTTTTAGAAGTTGTTCTGTTGGCAGGCTAATCTTTTCAATCGGCAGGTTGAACCCATCGGCAGGTTCGACAAGCCGAACACCATGAATCGGCATGCCAAATACTGTTCAATTTGGTAGGCTGATGAACAGTACCAACAGGACGATTAACAGTAACCGATAAGCCAGAAAAGAGTCTAAAAATAGCAGTTTTGTTCAGAAGGCCAGAAATAGTTAATCAGTTGGCCGATCAAGCATTCCAAACACACTTGATTTACACCATTTTATGTTACAAAATGTTCCAAGGATTTCATATAAATGATTGTTGCATACTATTAAGAATAGTGGGTAAATTGGTATGATTATGGATTAAAAATTTAGTTAAAGTATGGTTATTTTATACGTCGTAGGATGACAGAGTACTTAAAGCTTACGTGGTGAGCTTGTTATTGTGAGTTAGAAGTTATCAGCATGGTAATTTCTCAAGAGGTAGGGATTCTATTACTTATCTTTTATGAGGTTTTGATAAATTAAAATTTGGTTGTTTTACGTTATAAGATATGTATATAATATTTTGAATGTATATGATTAGACCATTAATACGATGATGTGAAACTTGTCCTATATTATACAGCGAGGAACATAATGATTTGACACATGTTGTTGTAAATTGAAAAGCATGGTTAGGAAAACTAACTCTATAAAAAATGATTGATTATAGAGGAATAATGAGACGTAAAGAGGACAGTGGTTATGTCCTTGAGCACGAATACCCTAAAAGGTATAATAAGAGGGAGGTGATGTCGCTTCCTTGGATTGAAAGTCCCAAAACATACTATACAGGAATTGACTTGGTGAGGATTTGGGGCTTGATGTCCCCTCACTAGAACACCCTTTGAATGTTTGAAGGGTGGTCAAACACCCCCATTTGGGTTTCGTTGAGTTAAGTGATATAATATTCTATTACATGATGGATATACATGAGCAAAATTGAATCCTAAATTAATATGCATATATATATATATATATATGTATGTATGGAACTTGGTAAGAATGATCATAAAATATCCACTAGAATCGAACAGGATAACATTGATGAATAATATTGAGAACTAACTAACCACGCAGGTTTTAATGTGGCAAGGATAAAAACCTAAAGGTGAGTAATATTTTCCCTACTGAGCATATTGTCGCTTATTCCCCTATGTTTCTATCTTTTTAGGACTTACAAAGTGTGAGGTGGTGACAAAAAATATAGTTGAGGAAGCTATGTAGCTGTATTATGTTGGAATTGCTTCATATACTTTATGATAATGTAAGCATCTTGTGTTACTTTCTAGGACTAGATTAAGATTGTGTTAAAGGTTGGAATGATAATGATGATGACAATTGTTATTATAAAATATAAGGTGTTATATTAAACCATGGTTTATTTGTTTATTTTCTTTTTGTTTTAAGAGTTTTTATTTTAAGTCCTGGGCAAATTTCTTGATGTTTTATTTTAATTTATGATTTCTAATTAATTTATTAAAAACTGTTAACCCCCACATGGAAGCGTTACAGAATTTTTGGTATTAGAGCTTAGGTTCGATTAACCTAAGGAGTGTAGCACCACTTTAAAAATATGTTTTCGAAATGGTTTTGAAGTTGAATTTTCAATGTCAAAATCAAAATGAACCTTCAGGTTGATTTATACAGTCCAGGAGGATGTAACATGGAAAGGCCCTAGAATAGAATTATTAATGGTTATGTGGTTACGATAATATTATGGAATGGATTCATGTGTAGATTGCTTATGAGAGATTCATATAAATATAAGAAATGATGAGAAATACAAGGCTTAAGTTGTTGATTTCAAGGTTTGGCAAGGTTGTGCCAAATTCTTCATAATTGATTCAAACATATATAGTAATTATGTGTAGACTCAATGGAGTACTTAAGTACCGATAACTTTTCTTAAAAGTTTTATTTACTTGAGGAATATGAGATAAGTTAGGAATCTATGGTATTGAACCTTGAGTGAGATAAGTGTTGACCTTTTGGTCTATTAAGATTGTGTGAAGGCAAAGAATGCCTGAATTTTAAGGTTGGAATATTTTGTTGCATACATTGTGTTTAAGTGGAGTCAATGATTTTTATGAATAGATGTAGTGTGAAAATGACCAATAAAAGTTTCCTTAAGTAAATCATAATACTTAAGGCATCTGTAATGATTTTGGATCTTTGCGATGAAAGGTTTAACTTTTAGATACTTAGATGTGAATCTCTTGGTTACTTAAGGTTTTGGTAAATGAGAAAATTAAAGATTATATAAGTGGGATCGTAAGGATTTTGTTGTTATGGAATAATTTGGATAACATTCAAGGGAACTTATAATTTTTATTAAATCAAGTTTGTCATTTATTTTGGTCAATTCTATTTTTAGTGGGCTTTGAATTGGGCTTAAGTTCTATATAAGTTTGTTTCCATTTCATAATTGTTGTTTGACTCATTCCAAATGCGTTAAATCCCAAAACAACCCGATTTTAATTTAGAACATTTAGACCTAGTCCTAAATCTTGAATTGGTTCGATCCACACTGTCGTTTATACGTGGTCTCTACATGTGTCACTTACCGTGATTTAATGATTGTCTACATATACGTCTACTATGCATAGGAGCTTATTTATCTAAGCTCACTCTCTCCCTTAATTTGTTATTCTCTCTCTAAATCGCAAATCCTCTTCCTTCTCTCTAGAACTTCTTCTTTCTCTCTCTGAAAAAAAAAGGAATTCTAAAATTCTGTAACTTATTGTCTCTAATTTTCTTTTCTATTTACTCTTCTTTCACCTCATCATGGACCCAAAGTACCAACATCTGAGAAAGCATTTTCTATCACTATCCTAGAAAATTCTAAGAAAGAAATACAAGACTAGGATCACTCGATTGTGGATTCTTATGCTGTTTGGCATCCCTAGTGAGGTAAGGATGTTGATAGAGGGGAAGATCCATCCAAATAACTTCAGTCAATATGTCGGTTTACCAAGGATAGGAACCAGTTGTAGTGCGATGAAAAGAAGAGCTCATGCCATCGCAGTCACTTGCAACAAATGTGGAAGACAAAATTGTAACGGTAAATATACTTCACGTAGTTATGTGTCTATAAATAAAGAGGATAAAATAAGGTTTTACAGAGATAAACTTTCCAAGGAGAACTTGGATATCCTCCATCCTCCTCTTCAAGATCATCCTAGTGGATATGTTCAAGGAGCTATCTATAAACTCTGGCCCAAAATTCCATACAGAGAGCCTATGTCTTAGGAATATAGTATTTCAAGATCCTGTTTGCCAAGCCATAAGAAAATTGGATAGGGAATAAGTCATCGCTTTATAAAGATTGTTTAGTCTTTGCTTGTTTGAAATCGTTTCAGTTAATGTTCAATAGTCTGTGTCTTTCTTTTACTCAAAATATTTGCCTTTGCGGTCGAAATAATTGTGATTATTAGATTGACACAGTAAGTGTTAGTGTCTTATTTAATTTATGGTTTTCCCTAATATGCATGTATAATAAAATATATTATCCTGTCAAACACGTCATATGCAGTACTGCAACATGCTTAAATTTTTGAAACTTATCTAGATACTTCAAGATTTGTGTCCCAAAATTTTAAAAGTTTTATATTATTTTATTTTTTATATTGAATTTCTAGATTTGGTGTACATTTGTCAAAAGTTCTACAGTTGTGTCAAAGTGTCTTTTGTTAAATTGTTCTCAATTGTCAAAAGTTTTATAGTTTGTGTCTAATCTTTTTCAAAAAGTAAATCAGAATTTTTATAAACTATCAATCGCTTTTTCTTATTTTTTTACTTGTATAATATTTTGTTTAGACCTTTGAATTACCTTTTTATTATCTACTCGTCTGTCTCTATAGTCCTTTTGCGTATCCTTCATCTTTAAAATCTCATATAGAACCTCGAGTCCAAACAGAGTAGACACAAGCAACCAATTGTATAAACCAAATATGTCTACCTCCTAGTCAACCAGGAAAATAAACAATGTCTGTATCTTTTGTGGTTCTAGCCCTAGAAAAGATAAAGTTTATCTAGAAGCCGCAAGACATTTAGAACAAGTCTTAGTATGCAGGAAAATTAACATGACCTACAGGAGTGGTAGTTTAGGATTAATGGGAAATGTGACAACACAGCTAAGAATGGTGGTGTCGAAGTCCTAGGGATTATCCCTTAACTCTTGGCTAAGAGGAACCTTTGTGGAAAAACAATTGGCAGGGAAAAAAGAGTTTTAGACACCCCTGAATGTCATAAAATCATGATTGATAAATCTGATGCTTTTATAGCATTATCTAGTGGTCTAAGTACCCTTGAGGAAATATTCATGGTTATTTGTAGGCATTTATTGGGCTTTCATTCCAAACCCTTAGGACTTTTAAATGAAAATTGTTTTTATGATGGTCTTTTGAAATTTTTAGATTATGTTGTGGAGTAAAACTTAATTGTGGAATCAGGGAGACAAATCTTTGTTACTACTTCAATCGTTGAGGAATTGTTAGATAAAATGCAAATCATTTATCTAGAGTCTGACGTTGCAACATCCAAGCTAAATGGGAGAAGGAAAGCTAGGAATGGGCATTTGATTTGAATCTCTATTTGTAATCTTTTGGTTTTATCCATGGCATGTACGTTTGTATTTCATATGTCACGAACAACCATTTTCCCCACACTATGTATTCCTTATGGTATGTTATTGTTAAAATTTTTAGATTTATTATGCCTAATGTTGGGATGGCTAGATACAGAGTACTTGATGCTCTCGAAATGCATCCCACTTAAGGTTTGATATTTTGTTTATCGATGTTTTTGTATTCTCTAAGCATGCATGACATGGATAGCTGGATACACGAAGTGTCTTGTACTCTCGAAACGTATTCGTATCATGTTTGTAATATGTAGCATTCTGTTATGTTATGTGGAAGTTTCAAAGTCAGTTGTGGGGGTATTGCAAAGAAAATATGAGTACATTATTTGGGTTGAACATTTGTATCATGAGGGTAGCTGTTTAATGAAGAATTTGTCAGATTTGTCTACAACTACGAGATTCTGTTTAATATCTCTATGTATAAGTTTAATGTAGAGTTTTGAATAGAAGTGCTTGTGTTATATGTTTCATGATTATGTTTTAGTTTATTAGTTGGAATATGAAATCAACTATCCTTGACTTTTTCTTACTCAGAAAGGAAAAGGAACCCAAAGATAAAGTATACAAAATTTCTCTGGCAATCTCATTAAATGTAATTGTAAATCATAGTCTATGGACGATGAAGGATTGGAAACATGGTATGGTCAATATGTATGCCTGATTAGATTCCTAGACCATAATACGGTGTTGTAAATTTGAAACCTGCTATAAGTACTCCTCTTGAGGAATTTAACATTAAGAGTAAGGTTGATATCCCAAGCAAATGAATGGGGATATGATAACCTACATTTAAAGACAAATAACGAAGACATTTAGGAATGAAAGTGGAATCGTAGAGAAAGTGTGATTTCCACTAGTATTGTTAGATTTGAAATTTCAAGGGTGAAATTTCTTTAAGGGGGTAGAACTGTGACACCCGTTATTTTCCTAACAGGTATTATAGTAATTAAATTAATTATTAATGTGCTAATTAAAATTTGTTTCGTCTAACATTTATTTCATGTTATTTATTTCTACTTATTTTTAAAATTTTCTAAAATTTTTCTATATCTATTTAGTAATGCCCTTGGAACTTCTAATTATTTACAAAAATGGCATTTTGGCATTTTGTGTCTAAAAGTCTCCGAAGAGACTCATTTTTCCTGCCCTCTTTCTTTTCTTTCCTCATCTTTGCCAACACTCTCTCTTTCTTTCTTTCTTTCTTCCTTCGCTTTTTGTTTCTTTTCTTCTTCTTCTTTACATCCACGGTGAAGCAAAACTAGAGAGATCAAAAGGGAAAATTCAAGCGACCCTTTCACAAAAACCACAAACAATCTCTCACAAGCTCAAAGGTCAAGCGGGTTTAGGTGATTTCAAGATTAAACTCTACTTTTGAACTAAGTTTGAAGTTAAATTTCTAAAACTCTAATCTTGGTTCTAAGTTGTATTTTGGTATGAAAATTAAGAGAAACGTGTTCTTGATATTTGTGGTTAATCATACAATGTTTTTGAAGCTTGATTTACATAGATTTTTGTTTAAACTAAGTTTTTGAGCTAGTTTTGATCTTTGGTTTAGATTTGTTTGTTGAGCATGAAAATTTTGAAAAGAATGATCTATATGTGTTTAATGTATTAATCCATGGTTTTTATGTATTTTCTATACCCTAAAAATTGTTAAAAAGAATCGAATTGAGTTTTAAAGTTTGAAAACCTTGAAAATGGAAGCTGGAATTTCCAGAAGATGTTCTATCGGTAGGTTGATCTTTTCAATCAGCAGGCTAAACCCATCGGCAGGTTCGGTAGGCCGAACACCATGAATCGACATGTCAAACACTGTTCAGTTTGGCAGGCCGATAAACAGTACCGACAAGACGATGAACAGTAACAGGCAAGTCGAAAGAGAGTCTAAAAATAGCAATTTTATTCAATAGGCCATAAATAGTTGATCGGTAGGCTGATCAGGCGTTCCAAACACACTTGTTTTACACCGTTTTATGTTACAAAATGTTCTAAGGATTTCATATAAATGATTATGGCACACTAATAAGAATAGCTGGTAAATCAGCATGATTATGGATTAGGAATTTAGTTAAAGTATGGTTATTTTATATGTCGTAGGATAACAGAATACTTGGAGCTCACATGGTGAGCTTGTTATTATGAGTTGGAAGTTATCAGCATAGTAATTCACCAAGAGATAGGTACTATATTACTCATCTTTTGTGAGGTTTTGATAAATTAAAATTTGTTTATTTTTCGTTGCAAGATGTGCATATGATATTTTGAATGTGTAACACCCTTAAGTGGGGGTTAACAGTTTTTAATAAATAAAATGAAGATTAGAAAATAAATATAAATCATCAAAGTAATTTGCCCGGGACTTAAATAAAAACTCTCAAATTAAAATAAAAACATAAACAAATAAATAAACCACAGTTTAATATAGCACCTTAAATTTTAATAATATACAACTGTCATCATCATCATTTCAACCCTCAACAAATCTTAATACAGTCACAGAAAGCAACAATGGGTGCTTACATTATCATGAAGATCATTCTTTGCATTCAAAGCCATCCCAACGTAATATAGCTACCTAGCTTCTCCAACTATTTTTCTTGTATCCACTTCACACTTAGTGAGTCCTGAAAAGATGAACATATCAGGGAATGAGCGACAACATGCTCAGTAGGGAAAACCATTACTCACCTTAAGGTTTTATTCTTACTACATTAAACCTGCATGGTTAGTTAATTTACATCATATACCA
>CAMOHE010006067.1:0-18546 GCA_946598075.1 Artocarpus hirsutus
AGAGAGAAAAATCGAGAAAGAGAGAGAGTTAAGGTGAAAATGAAATAACGTGAAAAGAAATGAGAGAGGTTTCAGAAATTTTCTGATTAAAAACGGGTTCATATGCGTGGAGAGTGGGAAGCAATAAAGGAGGTCATCAATTTTGTAACGGTTACCATATTCCGCCTTTGAAAAACGGGAAAAACTTATCCATTAATTCAAATAAATGAAAAGTCAAATGTTTTATTACCAAAATTAAAGAAATCATTCCATAATTATGTTATTTATTCAGAACAAATCATCCATATCATAAATTTCACCTTATCACAATTTTGTAAAATTTCTGCTGACTACTTGTCAGCTGTCATCGGCCTGCCGATCTCAGAAGTTCGGCCTGCCGATATCAGAAGTCCGGCCTGCCGATATCAGAAGTCCGGCCTGCCGATGGCACACCATCGGCTTGCCGTTCAGAGGACATCGTTTCGGCCTGCCGAACTTAATAGTTCGGCCTGCTGAACTGCCTTAACACTCAAAATTCATTCATAACATTTAATTATCAATAAAAATATAATTAAACATATAACATTAATGACATGAACATTTGAGCACATCAATTTCACGCGAGCGTCACCTGTCATAACACTTAAAATAAAATGGTTAGCACCATTTATCATATATCATAACATATCATGAGTATAACACTTATCATCGTCATTAATATAACATTAACATCCTCATTAACATAACATTATCTGTTACATCAAATTAGGCAGGCGTTACAGTTATGATATGATATGTTATGTTATGACATGATGTGAAATGCCATGATGATGATGTGATGATTAATGTGTGATGTATGTAATATTTAAATTATATTGTTGATCACCTTCAAGACAAGCATGATTATGATTTAAGATTCAAGAATTATGAGATTGTGATGTCATGTAGTGATAAGTCATACTGCATACACACAATAATACAAGTGAAACTCATATGCCAAGTTAAGGGTGTCGTACCAACCTCCCAACTTACGGGAAGGTTCCATGTTAAAGAAATAAATAATCTTGGCGTCGTTGGGACTTCGCGAACCCTAACTTTCCAAGACTCGCGCGCAACTAGTACGATCAATGGGCCCAAAGTAAAAAGATAAGATACAGCTTAAATAATTAAGCATAATTCAAGTTGATAAGCAAGCATAAAATGCTCATCCATATTTTTATAAAAATGGTTTTTAATTATGTTTTGCAAGACTAATTTTCTACTTACTAAGCGAAAGCTCATTTAAGAATGTTCATGCTGTAGGTAAGAAAACTTGTCAACGGCACTTGATGGGCAATGGTGAGCGGTGGACGAATGGTGAAGATGGGAATGGATACCGCTCACGCAATGTAATATTTTTGCATTTTTATTTTATGAATTTATGCACGTTTTATTTTACGAAATTTCGTATGTTTATATCTTACAAAAATTATGTGCATATGAATAAGTAATTAAGTTACGTAATTATGCTTTAAAACCGAGCTCGTGTTTACACAACCTTGGTTCAAAGAATTTTAAAGTTTAAGAATGTTGCAATAGACAATACAACAATTACCCAAACTTTTTAAGTAAGAAAATTATAAATTTATTTAGGATTAAAAACGATTATTAAAGTTTTACGTTATGTTAAGAAATGAATTTTATAGATATGTTTCTATGAAATTATTATGAAAGTTTAAAGGAAAAGCTTTAAGAAATTAGTATCTTAAACTTAAAAGTTTAAGTCATAAGAAATTATGTTTTAACTATTTTAAGAAGGTTTGATGCAACAAATGTGCTAAGTTTTCAAGAGAGAAAATTATATGATCATTTATAATAAGAAATGATTATATAATTTTTATGCTAAAATAAGTAACGATTTTATGAATATGATTTTAGGAAATTACTTTTATGAAAGTCTAAATGATTATGCTTCAGATATTATTATTATTATGACGATTTAAGTAAACGAATTCCAAGTAATTATCATTATGATAAGTTCTGAAAGGATTAATTTTTAAGATATCAATATGTTATGTTTAATATGTTAAATTATAAGTAAAATATATATAAATGATTTTTAAGAAAGTTTTAAAGAGCATTTAAATGGGATTTTATTTTAATATTTAATTTAAATTATTTTGAAAACAGTTTTATTTAATTTGAGAAATGTTTTTAAAGTAATAGTTGCTAAATAAGCATCTTTATGTTTAAAAAGAAAAGTTCAAGGAAATTATTATGATTATGTTAAGACGTAATTATTATTATTACGTTAGTATCATGTTGAGAAATTTATGTTATTATATTCGGTTTACGAAATTAAGTTTTAAGAAATGATTATTATATCTTTCAAAGTTACACGTTGAGAATTCTTTATTATCAAGAATTTATTTATTACTAAGTTTTGGAAGACAGTTATTATTCCTTCTCAGGTTTTATGTCAAGGATTCTATAACAAGAATCCATTAAAAAAAAATTATTTCAAAATTTCTATACTTTATTAATAAGTATGTTTAAGTTTACGATCACGTTAAGTTAAGTGACGACCACGTAAGGAGGGTCGTCACAAAATCAATTAATAAGCGATAATAATCTAAATAAACACCTTTTACAATAGTGTAAAACAAAAATAAAACTATAATGTAAAACTCTCAAATGCTATTTAATTTAGATTTTACACTTCCAAAAGCTAATTTAAATTACAATTTAAATCATTAATTCGTTTGGCGTGTGTGTTCGGAAAAATGTGATTTAGAACTTCGTGTTTGAACTGTGAGTTTTAAACTATATACTTTAAACAAAAGTTTTGAAATGATGTTTAAAATGTAAAGGCACAAAACAAGAATACACCATCACATTGAATTTAAAATGACAACTGATATTTGTAAAACTATAATTTATAAATAAAAACGAGAATAAGAATAATTTTTACAATAAAAAATAGTTTAAAACGTTTGAACTTAAGAAAAGTAAAGTTTAGATTTCAGGTGTTTTGATCGCTTTAAAATCTCATTCTTACGTTAATTATTACTTCACCAACTATAAATTGAAACCACATTGATGGTTGAACTTACCTTTTAAACCTATATACCAAACGTCATATAAAGGCTTCATATGGGAAACATGTCGAGAAAATAAAGTTTAATTTATTATGGTGTAAAATTTTTATATGTTATAATAAAAAATAAAAATTTACTACAATATAAAGTTTTTATATATTATAAATTTTAAGTTTAACTGATTTTTTTAAACACACCTAAAAAGTTCAAAACTATAAAATTTCAATAACCCAACTAAACGGGACCATAGGCATTGTTGCTCTATTTCTAGGCCTTGACGCAACACAAAAAAAAAAAAAATAATAATAAGACGTGAACAAGGAGGATCGGACAATGTATCCCATCACGTAATTTTCATCGTTCTCGAATGCGCGTCCAGCACCACGCATGTCCCAGTCTGTAGCGAATCACAAAATCATATCAGATCCCAAACTCATATTTCTCTTGGCCCCAACCCGTTGATCCTCACTTATTCCGTACGCCCCCATGTTCGCCACGTCATCTCTCAGATCATCTGAAATCACACCCAATCCCTCCCCTTTCTCCAAACAAAAAATTTATTTATCTATTTATTTTTCACTTTGTACTTTTTTCAGTCAACCGGGGCGGCTCATGTCTTCTTTTTCTCTCCAAGCTCTCCATTTTTTTGGTATTTTTTTCTCTTTGATAATAATTTATTTAAAAAAAATTTTGGTGTCCGTTATACAAATGTTTCGAAGTGTGATTTGACTCCATAATTAACTGGAATTGAGTCGAGTTGTTCAAGTCCGTTCCGTACGCTGAAGACAGAAGTCCGGACCTCTCTGATTGGCGGACGCCAGAATCCCTTCCAATCGGACTTAATATGTTTCTTGCACGCCCACAATGACCGGCTCAGCCGGTCGCTTCTCTCGACGTTTACCCACCTAACCGGTAACCTCTCACTCCACCTTCCAAGCCGGTTTCCAAGCACATCCCTGGCGTCAGATTTCTTTTGTCTGCTCCTTAGCTGACGTGTCAGTAAATACTGGAAAAGAGCAGGATAGTTTCGTCTTTTCGTAAAATACTAAAGGCAAAGCATTTATTAAGTGACCATTTGTGGACCAACCTACTCATCTATTATGTGACCAATCGTCCTTTCAAAACCCAAGGAGAAATGAAATAAATAGCGATTGTTAAATAAATAAAATTAAGCTAACATTTGAGAAGCCGGTTAGAGTTAATTCTATCCAATCAAATATCAGATTGATTTAAACATTTTGTGCCAATTTGATTCATGGTGCTGACTAGCTGTCTAACATATTAGCCAGCACACTAGCTGGCAATACACAAACAAACAATGCGCATTTGCCCATTCGAAATTTCTTTCTTTCTTTCTTCTTTTTTGTTTTTTGAAGTTTCAAAATTGAGATTTATTTAACAAGAAGCTCAAAATCTGTTATGGTATTAGAGCTCCACTTGCTTTAGGCGAGCCTCACGAAAAGCCAACAGCAATTCATCCATGGCCAATAAGCTCGACATTGTCCTCCCGACATCGAATCAAGTTGTGGCTATTAATCCAGCCATCCAACTCCCTCTGAGATTAAACGAAATCAACTATCCTTCATGGCGAGTACAATTTCAATCCTTCTTATCCGGATATCACCTTGAAGGCTACATTGATGGCTCACTTCCATGCCCATCTCCTGCCATAACCAATCCCAACGACGATTCGGTCACACCAAATCCTGCGTATCATTTATGGAAGATGCAGGATGGTCTACTTTTTAATGCTATTTTACAATCTTCGTCTGACAATATTTCTCCTCTTCTTGGTTCTGCAAGGTCAGCAGCTGAAGCGTGGAGTCGATTGGAGAGCTTTTATTCAAGAAAATCCCCCAAGCGGGTTATGGGACTCCAAAATATGCTTGCCAACACCACCAAGAACAACTGGCCTGTTGGTTATTACATGCAAGTTGTAAAGCAAATTTCTGAAACTCTTGCTCTTGCAGGTTCACCAATGAGTGACAAGGAACTAATTCTTGCTACCCTCAAGGGTCTAGGACCGGAGTTCAAAAATATCACTGAAGCAATCAATGCTCGAAAATCCTTGATCACCTTCGAAGATTTGTATGGCGAACTTGCAGACCACGAGTTGTTTCTGAAGTACAATAAACCTACACAAGACATGACTCCAAACGCTGCTCAGTGCGATCAAAGAGGTAATAAGAACAACTACAAGATTCCTAACTTCAACAATAATATGAATAATTGCAACATGCCTTGACCGGCTGGGATAAAACTTTGCTAATCATGGGAACTTCAGCAATTGCTATCTGGGAAATTGAAACTTCCCTAGTCAAAAGAATCAATTGTCTCGTCGATCCACAATTTCACGACAATCCACCAATAATTTTCTGCTGACTATCACACTTCCAAAACATGTGGATCAAATTCCCATCGCTTATATTGGTTTCAATTATAAAATGTTTTCTGTGCGCCCAAAATCACTAGACTATTTATCAGTTTCTCAGTTTTGCAATCATCATAAAACTTCTATTGAATTCTTTCTTGACTGTTTGTTGGCCAAGGATCTGAGCACGATGGCACTTCTCATCAGAGGGCAGAAAAAGGCATGTGTATGAATGGTCGTCTTGTTTTCACTAGCAACAATGAAGTTGTTTTTGTCTTTCACGCCACGATGTCATCTCTGAGTCAGTGGTACCATCGCCTTGACAATCTGTCATTTAAAATTCTTGAAGAGTATGTCTAGTGAGTCTACCTATGTCAGAGTCTAGTTTTAGTCATTTCAATTCATGTCTTAATTTGTAATAAAAATATGTAGGTTTCAAAATTCTGCAGTCTCATGTGACAACCTGCTGAAATTTCATGGCTATATCTTTTGATCATTTACCGATGTTTGTCACATGCTGGTTGTCACATGCTGAAATTCGCTCTATTCAGCAGGTTGTCACATGCTGAAATTTCATTTACCGATGTTGGGTCCTGCACCTGTTACTTCTTTTGATCATTTTCATTATTATGTCGAGTTTATGGATTATTATACCAAGCATTTATTCATGGCTATATCTTATGAAAATAAAGTATGAGGTTGCATCTATTTTTAAGAAATGTAAAAATGTAGTTAAGAATTTTTTCCACACAAAATAGTCACGGTTTACTTAGATGGAGGGGGGAAATATCTCCGACTTGCTCCAAGACTAAGCAAACATGGCATTCAACATTTAAAACCCTCCTCACACACCACATGTTGGTACTGTCGAACGTCGACATCGCCGTGTTGTAGAAACGTGGCTGACCTTATTCTATTAGCTCCAAAATTAGTGACGCGGCTTTTTCAGTGCCATTGCTAACTTAAAATTCTACCGATGCCACACAAAAGTCACCATATTGTGGCGTCGTTTATGTACAATTTTTCATTCTCTAGTAGAAAGTTGCATTTCAAACCATAACCTATTTCTTAAATTACCAATCCACGACCATTCTCTTCTCCTTGAACCCGTACCTTCATGTAACTCATGGTTGTGTCTATACACCACGGTCTCGTCCTTGTGTCTTCGTTGGTTTTTCCTCGAGTAAAATACTTGTCCAGTGATTAACTCAAAATCTGTTACTAATTAAGAACATGATATACAGCTTTTACCTATGATATCAAGACCGTTCTGCCCGCTGCTCATTCGCCAAGATAGTTTGTATTTTTCCTCTTAGTACACTGTATATGAGAAGTCCCAACAATTTCAACACTTATAGGGTATTTGGTATAGTGGTTAGAATTATTGGTAAGAACTGTTTAACATGTGAGAGCTTTATATTATAGCAACTTTTGTCTTTTTAATTTAGCATGTAGACCTTTATACTATTCTTAACTGAAAAGTTAGTTAGAACCAACTTTTTCAAATAGGCTATTAGTTTTAACTTTCAATGTAGAAATTTTAGTTGGATTTTGGTTGGATTCTCTTAAAGTATAATGCTATAATCAAAGAGAACAAAAACTTTTACAAGAGTCTTGGTTGGTATATATATTTGAGAACAAGATGAAAACGTTGTTTAGTTAGATTTTCCGCAGCTAATCAATGATTTAATTAGATTCTCCGTTCGGCTATCACTCTAATTGAAGAGCCGATCAAGAGAGACTACGTTAGTAGTGGAATATAAAAATTAACGAGTTCTTTTTTACAATTATAATTTTTTTTTTTCGCTAGACCCTGGTGAAAGTATCTACAGTATTTTCATCTTATAAAGTAGACCCTCATCTCCTGCGTGTATATATATATTTATTTATTTATATTTATATGTAAATTTTTTTTGACTTCTCCAGTTATTGTCTGTTTTAAAATGTTTAAAATTAATCTTTCCAAATAAATAATATTTCAAAATCATTAAAACTAGTGTCTCAACAAATTTCATTTGTTGTTTCTTTAGGACGTGGAGGAGAGAAAAGAGTGAACGGAAAAATTGAGCTGGAAAGCGACGAATCTGCTAGTGACAGCCGTGAGTGGATTGTTTTACTTTTGCGTTCTTTTACTTGTTATTATTGCATAACAAAATCATTAAGAACCTAACTTCAACCGATTTGTTGTTTCTTTAACAAAAAGAAGTGAGTGAAGAAGTTGAGGAGGAAGACGAGGAACTTGCTGGGGGTAAGAGTGGATTGTTTTACTTTTGGGTTCTTTTAGTTTATTTCTTATTATTATTTTTTTAAAGATTAATTTTATAAAGAGTCTCTCAGGTTTACCTTCAATCCTAGTTTAGTTTGTGATGTTTAAAATGTTTTATTTTGATTCCTACTCTATTACTTTATTTCAGTTTCGGTCCATGTATTAGTCAGGCGTTAAATATTAATAAAAAACTTTTAAAAGTCTTTAATTTATTAGTTTATTTTATTTTTGGTCCATCTGTTATCACTAAGAGTTATTAGGAACTAAAATTTGAAAAATTTAAAGTTAAAAACTAACCATGATGATTTTGATGCATAAAATTAAAAAATAAGACAAAAATAAAATAAATATAATAAATTAAAGACTAAAATGAAATATTTTAAAAATTTTATTTTAAATATTTAATACGTAGCTAATTGTTGAAAGGACTTTTTTAAATGTTGGAATTAAAATAGAACTGAAAAAACCCCAGAAACTATTTGTAAGATTAACTCTATTATTAATTACTCTTTTTGTTTGCAACTTGTTTCATTTCAATTGCATTGGTTCTTTTTCTCATACTTTTTTTTGGGTTAATTCTTTTTCCTCTTACTTGTTGCCCTTTCAACTGCAATAGCCAAAATACCTGGAGGAAAGGAAAAATCAGTAGCCCAGTCCTCGGTTTCAGTCTCACATGCGGAACCATCGACAACACAGAGGGATCACATTAAAGGTTTCTTTCTTTTCAAGTTCTAATAATATTATACCACTTGCGTTCAAATATTCTCTCTGTTAACAAAGAAACTCATCGTTTGTAGAGTTGACAATTCGTGTTTGTATACCGAGTTTGTGCTAACATGTTTATGACACGATACAATTAGACTAAATACGAATACGACACAATTAATAAACGTGCCTGAAATCCAAACACGAATACAACACATATATAATACGGCACAACACAATTAAAAAAAAACTTACAATTTAATTTTTTTATATAAATTTTATAATTTTTTTACTATATAATTTTTTTAAGGCTTTAAATATTGATGTAAAAAACATAATAATATTTAATTATTAAATGTTTTGATCTGCATTTTAAAGAGCCTAGATTGGAGAAAAATTATTTTAAAGCCATAAATGTCTTCACCGGCAACACAATATAAAGGTAAGAAACTGAGTCTTTATATAAAGGACTTGAGAGATCAATTTTCGTTTCTTTTTTATGCGGGGCTTTTAAAAGCTTGAAAGTTTCAAAAGCTTAAAATCATAATAAATAAATTAAAAGTATCATTTCACACCAAATGCTCATTTAGCGTGGTGTATGAATCAGCATTAAGTTTCAACTTTTAAGGTATAAATTTTAAATCAGCAAATAAGTTTCAACTTTTAACGTATAATTTTAAATCAGCATTAAGTTTCAACTTTTAATGTATAAATTTTTGGTTGGGTTTCCGAACCATTTTCTCAAAATCTTTAAAAGCAGAACCTCAACCAGTTTTCATTTCTTGTTTCTTTCACATGGCAAAGAAAAGGAGAAAGTGAATGAAGCAAATGAGGTGAAAATGGACTTAGCCGAAGACAACGGTGAGCGGGATTGTTTTACTTTTGAGCTGTTTTACATTTTAGGGCTTGAAATTGTTAGCTGAAGAGGCAAATGAGGATGAAAGTCCTTCAATTCGATTTTTACTTTTATTTTTTCCCCTTCTTGTTGTTCTCTTTTAGCTGCAGCTGCCGAATCCTTGGATTCAACCAGGCCATATGCGGAATCATCGACGGCGCAACTTAGGCGCGTGATCAGCAAAGGTTTCCATCTTTCCCAGCCCTAATGCCACTCTCATTAAGATATATATATATATATATATATATATATATATATATATTTCCGGTAGAACAATATTAAGGTCATCTTTTTGTTAGCAAGGAAAGTAAGCTTTCACTAATATTCGTCGCCTCTTGCACACAATGGCACCGTGATGAGGCATGACAATAAAAGGATTTGTAAAGATTAATAATGATATGATTAATATGTTAGAAATCTTTAATCCAAACATTCTTAATTATTTAGAATCTTAAAATATTAATATCACGGTTCTAGGGTCATATCATGTCAGATTATCAAGAAACTAAATTAAAAAATAAATGTGTATCCATCATAGTAGTTTTCAACTCTTAGTGCAGTTACTGTAATGATAGATGAACGAGTTGTTGTTGTACTCAATCAAATCATCGTAATTCTTCAATGGGTTCTCTCTCTTCTTGATGGGGAGAGAAGAAAGCTACAAAATGATTTGATGCCTCAGGGACGACAACGTATAATGCATTTATGTACTTTTTCACTAGGATCCTATAAAACCTAGATGTGTTAGTATTGGGTATCTTTTCATTAAACTTATATCTGGTTAGTAGCCTATGAACTTTTCATAAATAGATCACATAAAATAGCGTATTATAATTAAATAGCCATAATATAATTGTTACATTTAATACATTGCCCACAAGCTAATGGGAAACTTAAAATTTCGCTATAATCTCCTATTTGAGCTACATATTGTTTCGAAAACAGTAATATCATAAGTTCTTTAGGTGCACGACTTTATGTTATTTATCTTTAGACAATACTTTAGTTTCAATCAAGTTCATCTTCTATACTAGTATAGGATCAAAGCGACTTTCATCGCATAAAGTTATAATTAAACTTTAATGGTTACTATACCAACATATTCAATGACATATATGAAGTATGAATGAGTAGCATAGAAATTACATGCAATGTGATCTCAAACATGCCTATTTTTAACTGGTCCTACTTCAATCTTTAGTGAGATCAATCTAAAATCTTTAAACACAATGCAAACAACCGTATATAAAAAATAAACAAATAAATTTAGAGATAAACTATAAAACATGAACTTTATTTTGTAGAAAATCAAAACAAACATATAAATGTTTAAGTAAAATATAGAACATCCAAAGTTAACTCCCACCGGACCAAAGTATCATGAAATAAACCAGCACCATTATGAGCAGTCTCATGAAAGACCTTAGGTGGTAAACTCTTGGTTAGCTGATCTGCTACCATGTAGTTTGTCTTTATTTGTTCTGTGGAAACCTAATCACTCTAAACTTTCTCCTCAACTAGAAACTTGATGTCAATATGCCTTAACTTTATAGAGCTTTTATTGTTGTTGGAATATAGCACTACTGATTTATTGTCACAGTATATCTTTAGTAGCTTTTCAACACCACCTATCGTACGCAGCCCAATGACAAAGTTCTGCAACCATATCTCACAATTAGATGCTTCATAACGGGCTATGACTATGCAACCATGATTGAAGAAGTTATGAGTATCTGCTTAGCACTCTTCTAGGAAATTGCTCTTCCAGCTAGCAGCATATAAACATAGCGTGACATGGAATGCTTATTATCTTGGCATCCAGTATAATAAGAATCAGAAAGACCCAACGATCTCTAAATTGTCTGATCTTTGATAAGTGAATACAAAGTCTTTTGTTTTCCATTCATGGCTTACTCAATTATCTACCCAATACTCCCACTATAAAAGCTATACCTAGATGTATACAAACTTGAGCATATGTTAAACTTCCTATTGGTATGTATAAGGAATCTTTTGCAACTCTTTCCTTTAAGGTCATTCTTGGGGCATCGAATGAGACTGAACTCATCTCCTTTAGCTATGGGCATATCTCTAGATGAGCAATCCTTCATGTTGTATCTACTTAAAACCTTTTTGATATAGCTCTTGTCAAGTATACCTCGAGAGTGATCTCACAGTATTTGTATGCCTAATACAAAAGAGGCATCTCTAAGATCTTTCACCTCAAAATTGTTTGTCAAAAATCTCTTAGTCTCATGTTATAAGCCTATATTGCTACTAGCAAGCAGAATATCAGTGACATGTAAAATCAAGAAGATAAAATTTACTCTCACTGAACTTGTGATATACTTAGTCATCAATCATATTTACCTTAAAACCATACAAAATAATTACTTTATGAAACTTATGATACCATTGATGGGAAGCCTGTTTGAGATCATAGATGGATTTTTTTTTTTTTAACTTGCAGACCATAAACTTTGAATCTCCAAATAGAAATTTTTTTGGTTGAACTATATAAATCGTCTCATCAATGTCTCCATTTAGAAACATTGTCTTAAATCCATATGATGTAGCTTTAAATAAAAATGAGTCACAAGTGCCATTATTTTCCTAAAAGAGTCTTTCGATGAAACCGGAAAGAAGTTCTCTTATAATCTATGCCATTTTTGAGTGAAAACTTTGGCGACTAGATGAGCCTTATATCTAATCTTTCTTGGTTTTGGATATCCGTTTGCTTTTTTCTTCTATTTAGGTGCTGTATCAGTGTTTCTACCGATTTCAGCATTAAGTTTCAACTTTTAATGTACAAACTTTTGGTTGGGTTTTTAAAAGCAAAAAACCAATGCAATAATTGTTCTGAAAACAAAGAAAACAAGAACTGCTATGAAAGTCTTTTCTAGGATATACATTTTAGAACTACTATAAAAAATTAAAAAAAAAGGAGAGGATATACATTATAGAACAAGATGAAAAATGTTTTTGTTCCGGCCCGTACTCAACTTATTGTGGTGTTCATCATTTTTAAAATTAGTGTTTTCAAGCCATTCTCAAAATCATTAAAAGCAGAACCTCAACCAGTTTTCGTTTGTTGTTTCTTTCACAGGTAAAGAAAAGGAGGAAGTGAATGAAGCAAATGAGGTGACAATCGACGTAGCTGGAGATAACGGTGAGCAGGATTGTTTTATTTTTGAGCTGTTTTACATTTTTTTGCTTGAAATTGTTAGCTAAAGAGGCAAATGAGGATGAAAGTCCTTCAATTCGATCTTTATTTTTATTTTTTTCCCCTTCTTGTTCGCTTTTAACGTCAGCTGCTGAAGCCTTGGATTCACCCCGGCCATATGCGGAATCATCGACAGCGCAACACACGATCATCAAAGGTTTCTTTCTTTCCAAGTCCTATAGCCACTCTCATTAAGATATATATATATATATATATATATATTTTTTTTTTTTTTTTTCTGATAGAATAATATTAAAGTTATCTTTCTGTTAGCAAAGAAAGTAAATATTAAGG
This sequence comes from Artocarpus hirsutus, assembly GCA_946598075.1. Classification (NCBI taxonomy): domain Eukaryota; kingdom Viridiplantae; phylum Streptophyta; class Magnoliopsida; order Rosales; family Moraceae; genus Artocarpus; species Artocarpus hirsutus. Next base: position 12,811 of record CAMOHE010006067.1, read on the forward strand.
TCATCTTTTTGTTAGCAAAGAAAGTAAGCTTTCATTAATATATTCGTAGCCTCTTGCACACAGTGGCGAAAAGGAACACCGCGATGATGCATGACAATAAAAAGATTTTTAAAGATTAATAATGATATGATTAATATGTTAGAAATCTTTAATCCAAACATTCTTAATTCTTTAGAATCCTAAAATATTAATATCACAATTTTAGGGTCATATCATCTCAGATTATTAAAAAACTAAATTAAAGAATAAATACGAGTATCCAAGATATTAGCTATCAACTCTTAGTTGAGTTGCTGTGATGATAGATGAACAAGTGGTTGTTTCTTCAATCAAATCACTTTAATTCTTCAATGGGTTCTTCCTTTACTTGATGGAGAAAAAAGAAAGCTATAAAATAATTTGATGGCTTGAGGACAATAACCTATAATGCATTTATATACTTTTCTACCAGGATCCGTTAAAGCTTAGATGGGTCAGTATTGGGTATTTGCTCATTAAACTCGTACCTAGTAAGTAGTCTATAGGTTTTCCATAAATAAGTCACACAAAATAGCATATTATAATTAAATAGCCATAATATAATTGTTATATTTAATATGTTGCCCACAAGCTATTGGGAAATTTAAAATTTCTTAACAATCTCCTACTTGGGTTACATATTATTCCTAAAACAATTATATCATAAGCTCTTTAAGCCCACAATTTTATGCTATTCATCTTTAAGCAACACTTTTGTTTTAATCTGGTCCATCTCCTTTATTAGTACGGGATCAAAGCGACTTTCATCACATAATATTATAACTAAACCTTTAATGTCACCATACCAATATATTCAATGACATATATCAAGTGTGAGTGAGTAGCATGGAAATTACATGCAATGTGATCTCAAACATGCCTATTTTAAACTGGTCTTACTTCAGTCTTTAGTGAGATCAATCTAAAATCTTTAAACACAATACAAACAACTGAATATAAAAAATAAATAATTAAATTTAGAGATAAACCATAAACTATTAATTTTATTCTGTTAAAAATCAAAACAAACATATAAATGTTTTAGTAAAATATAGAACATCCAAAGTTAACTCTCACTAAACCAAAGTATCATCAAATAAACCAACACCATTATGAATAGTCTCATGAAAGACCTTAGATGGTAAACCCTTAATTAGCTTATCATCGTTAAAAATTATGGTACATTTATTGATTAGGGGTTAATTGCTCTGATGGTCTTCGAATTTATTATGAAGTTTCCGTTCAGTCATCATTTTTTTTTATTCTTTTTTAAGCTTCCCTTAATCTCTTTTAAAGGGTGCAAAAAGGACTAAAAATCAAAACAACCCTTGAAAAAAAAAAATGGTGACACCTGCATAGGACATGATTTACTATCAGTGGTAGATAGGTGAAATCAAGTTACTCCAATAAAAAATAAATTTTAAGAAAAAATGATATTAATAAAAAGACCCGTCTATATTTCATCAAATTCTAATTTCACATATTCTACCAGAAATTGTACGAAAGCTTAACAGGTAGAGATAGGAAGAGCGCTCGTACACATAGGATAGCGTCCTCCGGTTGTCATTCGATAACATGCTGACTTAACATTAACGAAAGCTTCTTCGCCAGTCATTAGCACATTGTTAAATTAAAGATAAATTGTTAAAATTAAAAGATGGTGGACTAAGATGACAATCCTTAAATATTCCGGAGATCGACATCAAATTGGAGCAAGCCACTGTTAACTAACAAGGCGATTGGAGCCCCTGTACTATGTACCAAAAACTATTTTGTTTAAGGGTCTGTTTTTCATTTTTTTTTATTAGGCGATAGGAAAATTATTTTCGCATCAAATGTTTTATTATTTGAAAATTAATTTAATTTTATTTTATTTAATAAAAAAGCATAATTACAAAAATAAAAAAGGGCAGCTCCACCTTCCCTTCTAAATTTCTTTTTTAACAATATGATTAATTATCTGGTTAGTCCCTATGCTATTTTAAAAGTCTCATTCCCAAATTTTAAAATCAAGAGCGTCAGTCAAACTTTTGAAAAGGATTGTTAGATCATAATGCTAAAAATGTTATTTGACACGAAAAGGTGTGTAAATTGTATCTTTGATATGCTATCTGTTTTGTGCAATTTCGAGTGTTATATCTATGCTTTGCATAACTATATAGTTTTAGAACTTGTAAAGTAAGTTTTTTTAATTTAAAAACGATCTAAAAACAACAATATTGTAATACTCAATTGAAAAAGGCCAAGATATATTAAGTAAAAGAAATCAAATACCACAATTTTACATATGCTATTTGCACTAAGTATAATATATCCAAATTTGACACTAAAACTAGCACTGTATTAGAGAGTAATTTTCTTGTTCAAATGATTAATTTGACATTAGCATACTAATTTGACATTGTATTGGGGATACTTTTAGTCCTTGAAGTTAATTTCTGTAATGAATTTAGCATCCGTACGTATACATTGCTTTTCTAATTTTTCTTACTTTCTAACGTACCCGAGTTGTTTCTCTGCTCTTTTAAATTGAGAGAACATTTAGATCAAGCTAATTAATATGAGCTCATTGTTGATGCAACAGTTCTTTCTCCTGTCAAAAAGGCCAAGCCCAAGTGTTTTATACACGTTGTTCACGATGGTCTCAAACAACCTGGCGAAAGTGACATGCATTACAAGCCACTTTTACTTTCAATTGGACCTTATCATCACCAAAATCACTTTTTACAAAACATGCTAAAGCATAAAGTCCATTATTCGGAAGTGCTTCTGGGGAGAAAAAAAGAGAGCAGCTGCTCAAGATATACTAAAGCATTGAAAAATGAAGGAGTAGATTCAAAAGCTCTTGATTGCTATATGGACACATTTAGAATGACTCGGGATGATTTTGGAGAATGCCTGGTACTTGACGGCTTGTTTATGCTCGGGCTCTTCCAAAAAAATCTGAGGCCAGCTGAGTATGAAAAAGTGAGAAGCAACGATGGGGACGACAAGGATATGCTTTTTAGTACAAGGTGGATGAAGCCTTGTCTAGCACGTGACTTGCTTTTACTTGAAAATCAATTACCATTATTTGTATTGTACAAGCTGTATGAAATGACAGAAGACTGGCCCTCTAAAATGGAGTTTATCGAACTAGCCCTTCGATATTTTGAGTTCAGTGGAAGACCGATAACCATTGATATGAATTTAACAGATCAGCTGGATGACATCCCTCATTTGCTTGGTTTAGTATACCATGCTTTGGTGCCTGAAATGCCAAACCAATCGAACAAAGAATGGGAATCACGCGAATTCATTAGGACTGCAGTGGCACTCCAAGAAGTTGGAATCAAGTTAGAAAAGGAAGGTTCTGAAAAATCTAAGGGCTTGTTTGGTCGGATATTCGAATCATGGTTCGAATTATTTTACTGCAGTGTTTTCTTTCACAAAAATTTAAATCTTCATTCAAATAGTCTACTCAAATTTCTGAACCAAACGGACCCTAAAAGGTTTTATGATATTTCCTTCTCTCGTAAAGATGGAGAGTTGAAAATCCCACGATTGGTAATCGACGACAACACCGAGAGCTTCTTCCGAAACCTCGTTGCTTATGAGCAGTATAGCGAGGATTATAGTCTCCATCGAGTTACAGATTATTTGCGAGTCATGGATTGCCTAATCAACACTGCCAAGGATGTTGAGTTACTACGCCACTGTGGAATCATTGATAACAGGACTGGGGATGATGCCAAGGTTTCCACCATGTTCAACAAGCTCTGCACTGGTGTCTATTTCGACCAAAATGAGTTCCTCTATGCCGAAATGTTTGATCAAGTCAATGAATTCTGCAAGAAACCTTGCAATGTGCGGATGGCAAAGCTGAAGAATGATTATTTTGGAAGCCCATGGTCAGTGATTTCGTTTTTCGCTGCTACCACGTTGCTTGTGCTCACTATATTACAGACGGTGTTTGCAGGAATTTCTACTTTTTAGTGTTCGTTTATTATTCTATAGTTTGATTCCTTTTTTGTATCAGTCTTATAATACAATCATGCCTCATATATTGTTCGGCCGGTATTGTAATATTTTTAAACAATATGGTACTTGGTGTGTGCGAGACATTTGGGTGTTTGCAAATTGCGTATGGTTCGTGTTGCTTCTTGTATTTTTGACATTATATAGGCTGATTTTGTTATTTTCCTTGAAAAATATGGGAAAGTTCATTAAAACTTTGAGCTATGCAATTTTAAAATATAACATATGTTCCTCTATAAATCTTAAAACAAAAAAAAAAAGAAGAAATTTACGCCCTTTTGGTTCCATTTTTGAAAAGTTTTTCATCATTTTCAAAAACACAAAAAAATATAAACAGTTTTAGAAATAGTAAAATATATTTTTGAGCCTATAGGAAACAAAAAACAGATTTTAAAAATACCCCAAAAAAGTCCTAAAAATGGAAACAAAAAAGTTATTTCAATATTTTCTCTTCCACTCTCTCTCGCTCCCTCTCACGATCTCTCTCCTCTCCATGACCTAGCCCTTGCTGGGAAATTTGTCACCATCCCGGAGCTACCCCAACCGATGGCAAAACTAGCCTTTCACTTTAGTGTGGCGATATCATACACTATTTTTTAAAATAAATGACATAAAAATTACATCGCGATATTTTTCAAAAATTACTAGATACATATTGAGAGTTTTATGCTATAAAAAATATCTTACCAGTAGGGTTTCTTTAGGAAATGTTTGATTTTTATTAGAGTGTTTGGCATTCTCAACTTTAACTAAAACATTTGTTGTTATAGTATAAAATTCTCACATGTTGTAGTGTCAAGAAAAAATTAGTTATATTATAAAGCACTCATAAACCATAATGGTTTTAACCCAAGTTTAAACTCATGCTCCCAAACACTCTATAGATATACAAAAAAAATATCTGTTTTGCATATCTTTTTTATTTTGATATGATTTTAGTCATACATAGTGCTCAGAAACATGTACCATCAATAAGGTTATTCTCACTAGAGTTTATTTTTTCTTCATTTTTCTATCTTGTATTTTGTGGATATAAAAAGCTACTAAGTTTAGCATATCAAAAATTTGACATTAGAAATGACATTATATTGAAGTGTTTTTTTACACTCACAAGTCAATACTTGTGTAATGACCAGAGAAATTCATTAATAAAATATAATATTTAAATTGGGTTTAATTAATGAATTTACCCTTAAAAATTGTAATTTTTGTAGAAATTATGATAATGTATAAATAAGCAGTATTAATTGAAAATTTTACTACGAATCTGATGCAATGATGGATATTGTTAATACAGATTTCATGAGTTTAATTACTCAAAAATTTATAAATAATATCCATAAAATGAATTTTATATCACAATTAATTGTAAAATTGTGATACAAACGAATAGGTAATTAGAGTATAAATAAGATATTGTAATGACCTGAAAAATTCAAAAATTGATAACTATGATTAATTAAATATTTTTCTCACATTACTCAGCTAAGAGCGTAAGAAAATACAACTTAGCAATTATTAACACACAAATTTGAAGGTTTTACTAGCCGTAAGACCTTAGAGATAAATAATGTTGTGAATGCATAAATTTATGTGCTTTATTTATGAAACATGAACAATGTAATGTTATGATAGTACATTAAAATAATTAAAAATAATTATTTGATGTGCTAAACCAAGAGTTTATGATATATTAATTTC
>CAMOHE010006112.1:0-11732 GCA_946598075.1 Artocarpus hirsutus
GTATAGCTAAGTCTCCATGACATATCATAGTGTATCGTATCCCCATAGGATTATCCATAATCGGCTTAAGGACAAGTTCTGTCTTACCTTCCCGATTATTTTTATCTTACGTTCCATTATCTCACCATTGGAAAACTTACCATCCAAAGACAATATACCACTCGGTTACACCTATGTATCCAAATGGTTGAGCGCTCCAGTTTTCCAATTACAGGATAACGCATATAAGAGGATATCTCTACTCCTAAAGAGGAGCTATGGATTCCATATCTATGAATAACAGGTCTACGTCATCAAGAGTCATGCCTCCAACGTACCGGCATGCATACCACTATTGAGATGTGGGTGTCACCCTTTGGCACATCAAAAGACACAAGTCAAGACAACGGGCCCACTATTCATCTCAGGATTAAGATGCAATACAAATGATTGTCTAAAGTGAATCGATTTGCCAAGACAGAATTATTAATCCAAATCAATTCACTTTATGTCCCGATCCAACACATCGTCACCTATGACAACGTGCCAACGTTTCTATTCACGGAGTCCGCCTCCGATGGTTAAGACAAACCATCTCCCAATAGGGATATAGACAACATAACAATCTTTACATGAATAAAGCACCCAGCTTTATTCCCTCGATTGCGGATCTTATGATTTAGACCGTCACCTTAAGAATCGTGTCTTCTGCATAATCTGTCCATCATATGCCCAATTCTTAAAGGTTTAGACCGACAGTCTCAGACTATTGTTTGCTTATCATACATTCAACAAATATGAACATAAAGAGGACAAGATTTGGTATATGAATAATAAATGAATTCTTTATTGATAAAAATGTCTTCAAAAAATCATTACATTTTTACTCCTTAGGGCATACATGTCTAACATTGTTGACATGTCATACACTTGGAGATAAAAGTTGCTACATCACTTTCAGTCCTTGCCACCAGTATTGTCACTTCAAATCCATATACATCTTAGAGCTTCTAGGATGGATAGCAAACTTGGAGTAGTGTGCTTCAGCTAACATTGCATGCCTAAGATAAGGGTCCTCTAGAACAACATATCTCCCTTTATAACAAGAATCCTTCTAGTTCAATCTGCCATCCATCCAATGGTTCACTATTCTGTATTTGTTCCCATACCATATGTAATCCTTTATCGTGCCATTGTCCTTGTAATGCTTGTTGGATTAATGCAGGGGTAGCTATCACATTGAACATGAAGGCTTTTTTATCATCTTTGTAATACCGTAAGTCAAAGTCAGTGAGGGTGATTTTTCATCTCTAATCCTCTAATGCTAAACTGGCCATTATCCCATTTTTCTTATAACTCAAACTATTTGCTAGCGCATTTGCTTTATCAGGATGATATTGAATACTAAAGTCATAATTCACCATGTATTTGGTCCCTCTCTATTGTCTTATATTGAGACCTTTTTGAGTGAATAAATACTTTAAACCTTAGCGGTTGGTATATACCTCAAACCTTGCACCATATAGGTAACATCTCGAAAGCACAAAGACCACAACAGCTAACTTGCGGTCATGCATAGGATAATTCCTCTCGTGGGGTTTCAGTTGGCATGAAACATGAGCAACTACTTGACTATGTTGCACAAGCACACAACCCAATCCATTTCCCAAGGCATTAGTGTGTACAGTATAAGGTTCCTCATTATTAGGAATGACAAGTACGTGTGCATTGTAACACCCCCTTACGGACGTCACAGATGATGTTACATTCATACCTTCAAACTTTTAAGATTAAGATAAACTATTTAATTAAATCATATTTTGGAAAATCATAGCCAGGATCCATGCATACATATATTTTTTAAAAAAATCAATATTCAATAACTTAATCCATTTTTATAATAATAATTTACTTGATTATAAACACCTTTAAATAGTTTATCAGTACCAATGCAAAATTGAATAACTTTTAAAACATCCTTGAAAAACTACACTCACAGTTCTACAGGTCGACCTTGTAGATTCGGTAGGCCACCCGAGGCTCTGCAAAACAGGGTTTCAAAATTCGATAAGATCGGCAGACCGGTACAGGGTAATCGGCAGGCCAATCCATACATCAGCAGTCTGACTAGTAATTGTCGGTAGGGCGAATTGTAAAAAAATTATGTTTTTTTACAAAAATTTCCAATATCTCAAGGTGCGAAAAATAAACATACTAAAAAAGAAATAAAAATAAAACATAGTTTATAAGTTTTAAAACTCATTTTCTTGGAATCTTCCATTTTCAATCCATCTTGCTTAGCTCACACGCCTTTCCTTACCCTCCACCTATTCCATTATCTTCTTACCCTTATCTACAACATGATATAAAATTGAATAAGCTAATGCTTAATAAGTACATTTATATCTCACAACTTAAACAATTTTATAAACATCATCATCATCATCATCATCATAATAGTGCTCTAGGCACAATTTCATAAGGAACATATCTTTCATTACATTGTCTATATTAAAACTTAATTCATTTTATCTTAAGAGCTCAAGTGTTGCACCATTAACATAATCATTGGTGTGCCGTCATGAGAGGAGAGAGGTAGCTAATCCCAAACCAAACATGACATCATAACATAAACATATCATAACACAGGGTGTGCAACACTTATTTAGGTGATACATATATACATATTTATACTTTCATTCTTTGAAATACGTTATCATCATACATGTATAACTTTTGAACTTCAAATCTTTCATATGTGAAATAAAATGAAATCATCGTAAAATCATCATCGTAAACATAATTTCATACTTTCACAATCTATATCATGTTGCAAGTGAGAATGTACTTACCTTAATAAGCTTATTTAACCTTAATTTGTAGGTGATGACGCCGCGGTCTTGATGTGCTTACTTCATATTGTGTTCATGTCATTCATTCATTAAAAATGGTAATTAACATATATTTTTAACGAATTAATCACCACAACATAACATCCATTACCATATAACATCACACATACATTCATCGCTTGAAACATAAATTTATAACATGTTTCATTAACCTTAAGACGTTAAAACAAAGCTATCAACACAAATATATTCCTGACCTTCATGAATTCAAAACTTAATAACTTTACATTTACGTACAATTAGGGCACCAAATTTGGCAAGGACAAAGATAACATACATACGTAATATTGTGATTTTTTGTTGATCATAAAAATTCTATTTAATGTCTCAAACAAGTCATACAACATACACACAAAGTCTGCCAGCAATATAAACCAGTGAGCAGCCCTTGTTATCATTCATAAAATAAATTTTCTACATTTTAAAATAATTCTATAAAAATCCTTCATGCAATAAACACCAAAAACTTCAATATATCCAAAAAAATAACCCTTAAATAAATTCTATATAATTGAAAACATGCATTAATAGATAGAGACAAAAATAACTTTCATCATATTAAACTATGAGTTTCAAACATTTTTCATTTTCCAATAATTAAAATAAAATTATTTAGACTCTAAAATTCTAATGACAACCTTTTAACATATAATTACGAAGCACAAAAAAAAATATTTCATCATCAAATAAATTCATTAAATCATACAAAACATCACATCATAAAAGTTCATCAATTTTTCGTTAAAATAGTCTAAGAAACCTAGCTTAAATAAAAAATTTCATAACACATATAATATTCGTCATATGATCATGAGACTTTCCACTTCATAAACTAACATATGCATAAATATATTTGTAAAATTTCATGGGAAATGAAATAACCTTCATTTGCATTAAGAGCAACACCCATATATATGTGCAACACAACTAAATAGTAATAATTTATTGTGAGTAACAAAGAGAAAAAATTCATAACTTATTATAGAAAAATCTAATGAACGTGAAATTCGGAGGAATATCACATAACACATATATGAACATCATACTAAAATTTCAGAGCAAAAAGAAAATTCCTAGGCAAAATTATGGCAGTCGAAATAAGAAGGGAAATACATTTCAGAAATACCAAAAGATGAACTCTTACCTTAAAACAAATTCCTTCAAAATTTTTTCTTTGAATTCACTCAAAAGAAATGTAATATTTCATTCAAATAATTGCAAGAGAATTGAGGGAAAGGAGAAGGAGAACGTGAAAAAAGAAAAGAAGAAAATGTCTAAGAGAAATTTTTAATGGGAGAGAGTGTGTGTGAATTTTTTATGAAAATGATAGAGTAGGTCAACAAACTCTATAATATCAGAATTTTTCTGATTAAATTGAGGGTAATTCATGTGGGAAATGGAGGGGAATTAGGGAAAGTCAAATTGATTTAGCTTACTTACCATATTTCACAATTTCAAAGGAGGAAACTTCATCAATTAAATCCAATTAATCAAAAGTCAAATGTTTCATTTCCTAAAATGAGGAAATTTATCCAAAAATATGCCAATTAATCACATTAAATCATCCAATTTAATCCAATCATCGTGTATATCTCAATCACAAATTTTGAGAGATTTCTGTTGACTGCACGTTAGCTGTCATCGGCCTACCGACTGTATAGTTTGGCATGCCGAATGCATGAGGTCCAGCCTGCCGATGAAACTCCATCGGCCTACTGTTTTGTGAAGGACATTTTGGCCTGCCGAACTTAAAGATTCTACCTGTCGATTTGCCTTAACATACTAAAATTCATCAAAACATTAAATTATTACAAAAATCATTATTAAACACACAACGTAAATGACATGAACACTTGAGCATATCGATTCCACATGACAGTCACTTGTCATAATACTTAAAATAAAATAGTTAGTACCATTATATCATATATCAACAAAGAAATTACTTAACGTCGTCACTAATTGATATAATTCATTACATGAAAATCGACGGGTGTTACATGCATTGGTAAGTCTTTGCTTTAGTTCCACAATTGCTTCCTCACATTTATCGTCCCATAAGAACTTAACATTCTTTCTGGTGAGTCTTGTCAGTGGAAAAGCAATCTTCAAAAAGTTCTCCTCAAAGTGTTGATAATATCTAGCTAATCCAAGAAAACTTCAGATCTTTGACAAGTTCTTTAGTCATTCTCAATTCAACACTGCTTCAATTTTAGAGGGATCCTTTGAGATGCCTTCTTTAGAGACAACGTATCCTAGGAACTTGAATTTCGTCATCCAAAAGTCACACTTTTCCTTCTTCGCATATAAGTCTTGTTTCCTTAATGTCTACAGGGCGATCCTCAAATGTTCAACATGATTTTCATTGGTAGATCAAGATATCATCAATGAAAACTATGACAAATTGATTTAAGTAGGGTTGGAAAACATGGTTCATTAAGTCCATGAAGGTCGTTGGAGCATTGGTCAATCCAAAAGGCATAATAAGAAATTCAAAGTGACCACAGTGACTTCAGAATGCCATCTTTAGAACATCTTCTTCTCTTATCGTCGGTTGGTGATATCCAGACTACAAGTCAATCTCCAAGAAGTATTGAGATCCTCTCAACTGATCAAATAACTCATCGATTCAGGGTAAGGGATGCTTATACTTGATGGCTAGCCAATTGAGTTGGTGATAATCGATATAGAGTCTCAACGATCTATCATGTTTCTTCACAAAAAGCACTAGAGCTCTCCAATATGACGTACTTGGTCGAATGAATCCTTTCTCCAGTAATTCATCATGTTGCTTCCTTAGTTCTAAATTTTTAGTAGGTAGCATCCTATATGGTGCAATGGACATAGGTGTTGCTCTTAGAATTAAGTCGATAACAAATTTAATCTCTTTGTCAGGCAGAAATCCAAGCAATTCGTCTAGAAAAAAAAAACTAGGAATTTGTCCACCACAAGGGTAGTGAAGATGAGTCACTCTTCTTTGGTTCTCCTTTTGAAGCAAAGATTATTCCAAGAATAGTGAAATTCTTCATCCTTTAATGCAAGCTTTTAGCATAGGGGTTGGAGTCACTGTCCCTGTCTTAGCTGGGAAATAGATGACTTAGCCATTCTTTGTGAATAAGGAGATACATTTTTTGTGACAATTTACTATGGCCTGGTATCTATTTAGCCAATCCATGCCTAGGATTACATCAAATTCTGAAATGGTTATTACATACAAGTTAACTAAAAGTTTATGTTCTCGTATCACCACACACACAGACTTACAAATCATAAAAACTTTAGCTATTCTACCATTAGTGTACTAAGAGTTAACAGAGAGTTACATGTTTCAATTTATAGTTGTAATAGAGAAGCAAATAATATAGATATGAATGAATGAGTAGCACTAGTATCAAATAGTACATGAGCCCTTGAGTGAGATATATGAATCATACCATCTACTACAGAATTATCGACTTTTTTTGCTTGTTCGACTGTGATTGTATTAGCATAAGACTGAGCTGTTTCCTTTTTTTTTTCTGATTTCTTTGATTGCTGCTTGCATTGTTACTCCTCCATGGTAAGTATGGTATTTGATTAATAGAAGACTAAGAAGTTGGCTAGCAGTTTTGATTTTGATGGAAACCTAAATCTTGTGGTCACTACTGATAATTATACTGAGGCTAGAACCCACAAGGTTGGATCACAGAAGCATATAAGACTAGTGAGCTTTGTTGTGATGCACCTCGGTTCTGATTTCCTCCCCACATGGTGGAACCGAAGTGACTACCTTGAGGTCTTGGAGTAAAGGATGGCTGTTCAGGGTGATTAAGATAATTTCTTCTCAACTGTCCTACTTGTCCACAATTATGAAAAGCATACGGCTAGAAGCATCCACTACTGAAGGACCCACTGCCAACACTTAAAGCACTATTTTATGATGCTTGCTCTTATGACTTTCCTTCTTGTTCATCTGTTTTTAACGCCCACTAGATCCTTTGTATTTCCTGTAGGAATTATTCAGCTTTGATTTTACACACTAAGCAGCAGCTACCAGGTCAAGAAACTCGATCGATGGAATAACAGCTATTATTTGCCTACTCCTTGGCCTAGGTTGTTCCTCAACTTTTCACATCTAGTCGTGGGGTTTGACATAGCTTTAGGATTATAGCTAGACAGCTCTATGAATCGCGTCTAATATTTAGTTACCGTCACATCACCCTGTACTAAGTTTTCAAATTCCTAGAGCATTGCTTGCCGGTGACTCTAGGAACATATGTATTGCGGAATATCGTCTCGAATTCATTCCATGTGAGATTTGGCACATCAGAATCATCTTTCTAAAGATCCCACCACTTTTTAGTTTTGCCTTCAAACACATATGTAGTGACACTAACTTGGTACTCTTATGGAATTCCAAGAGCATTCAGCTTCTTCTCGACAGCCTTGAACCATTGTTTAGCCAAGCCAGGATTAGGTTCCCCCATAAACACATGAGGTATTTGTTTCATAAATTCCTTCAATAGGTTCAAATGATGTTGTTTATGGTCTCAAGCCTTTATAGGTCTTTGTACATTCGATAGAGCTTGAATGATTTGCCTCAAATTGTGCATTTCTACAGTAGCTGGTTGAGGATACTCTGTCGGTCGAGGTTGCTCCACTTCTTGAGCTTTCTCTATCAGTTGAGGTTGATCAACTTCTTAAGCTTGTTCAATCAGTTGTGGCTGCGTAGCAGGTTAAACTGGCTCAGTAGGTTGTGGCTGTTCAGATGGTTCGGGTTGACGTCTTAGCTGTATAGTTTTCATTGACTATAGAAGTTTAACTACAATTAGTACCAAAAATGATAACATTAATATTTAACTTTAAAATCATTTGAAAATATTGATTTTTAAGATGGTGTTACACACCCAAAGTTAACCAAACTTAAGCTTTGATACCAAAATCTGTAACACTCCTCTGTAGGAGTTAACAGTATTGAATAAATATAAATAAATTTAATTCACAATACCATTTCAAAACAATAAAATATTGTCTATGGGTCTTTGAAATAAAGCTATAAACAACAACATGTTATAAATAACATTCTATAATTTTAATGTAGCACCAAATATAAAAAAATATAGTCATCATCCGCTTCTTTTTCCACTTCCTCCTCTTGAATAGTTTAATTAACATGTCTTTGTCTTTGCCTTCTTCTTAGATTATCCGATTCCTGTTCAGCCAGATCTATTGACATTTCTTTCCTAATCAGATTATTTAAAAGACAGCAAGCTGTGATTATCTGAAATTGGGTTTTAACTGGGAAAAATGATGGACTACTCAAGATAAACCATTGGACCTTCAATAAGCCGAAGCATCTCTCTATCACATTTCTAGCATATGCATATTTCATGTTAAAGTACTCCTTATGGTTTTGAGGGGGATCGTCTTCCCACTCTTTTAAATGATACTAAATCCCTCTATAAGGTGATAGGAAGCCCTCACTATTAGCATATCCAGCATCTACCATGTAGTAGCAACCTAAAGTGAAAAGTTAATGAAGAAATTTTAGTTTAAAAAAAATTTCATGTCTTAAATTTACCATCCTGCCAATACAAATATGAACTTCATATCTCTACAACAAACTCCTAGTACATTTGTTGCAACACCACCCTTTCTTGTCCTATACCTGCCCTTGTCTTTTTCACGCACCCTCACAGGAATGTAACTCCCATCTAATGCCCCTAAGCAATTCTAAACATGGAAAAGAAAACACAATTTAGCGCAAGGCCTATCATCTTGTCATCAAACCTATAAATATTAGAAGCATACCTTAAAACATATCCACCTATTATCAGCACAATCGACAGGCACGAGATCTGGCATGGGAAGTAGAATATCATGTAATCTTAAAACTCCATGTAGTATTGAATTAAAATATATATTAATCGTTTCCCCCAACCTCATAAATCTACTTCCAATTGCACAGTTCTTTACATGATGGGCAAGGGTATGCACAAACATAGCTACTTGTCCCTCCACAGTAACTTAACCATCATTTTTTACTCCTCCATTAGTACAAAGTAGTTTGCATAATATTCCATAAGTCCTTATATTCATTCTCAGTTAGCTCATACACATTACATCACTATCACTTATAAGACTATTTACATATTGCAATCGTGTGTCATGTCTAACAAATGTGCGATTTTTAAGAATATATTTTAGTAAAGTATGAAATAAATAAAGTGACAATAATATAATAGCATATGAATTTTATTTTAGTACAAAATGTGTAAGAATGGATTTTTAAAATAAATAGTACAATTGTAAAATATTTAGAAATAAAACAATTAAAAATTTTTATATTCATTAAAATAAAATTATTTGAAATTACAAACTTTATAGACAATTATTTATTATTTCCAACATATAAGTTGTCAGAAAGCTATCCTTATCCTAGTGGTTTGGTCTTTCTTATTCCTCCCTTAGGTTATAGCTTCAAACCCCATCTGAAGCTTTTATAAAAAAAATGACTTGTAGTTTTTATAAAAAAACATAATCAAAATCTAAGTTTTAAATTTTGAAAAGCTTACCTTAAATCTAGGCTAAAATTGTGGTTTTGATCACTAAAATCCCATTGATGGCTTGAATGTAGCTTGATGGTCCTTTGGTGGATCTCTGTTATTGAGTCGTCGTGATGTAATGAAGAAGCAGAGGAAGAAGGAAAAAAGAAAAAAAGGATGGAAATGGAAAAAAGAGAGAAAAAGAAAGAATAAAAAGAGAGGAAAAGAAATCACATCCCTTTGATCATGGGATGTTGTCTAATTATGTTGGAGAGTAAAACAAATGTGTAAGGTAATTAGTCTTCATCAAAGACTTTGGTGCACAAAATACTAAATGGCAATTTTTTAATTAAGTAAAAGTTCCAAGGGCATTTCAATAAATATATAAATAGGTGTAGAAAAATTTTAGAAAAATTAAAAATAGGCAGAATAAATAATGTAGAATAAATTTTAGATACAACAAAGTTTTACAAAATTTAAATTAGCACACTAATAATTAAATTGTGCACAATTATTACAAAAACTTTGAAAACACTATATCAATTAATGGAAAACTTTTCTTTTACCAGTGGAAGGCTTCTTACAGTGGTATCTATACCTAATCTTTACATCTATCTTCCGTATCACCGAGCTCTTCAACTAGTCAGATTGGTCTCCCATAGGATTACCTACAGTATGAAGGAACTTATTATGAGCTTACGCTCAAAAGGTTCAAACATTAGCTCACAAATCAAAAAAAAAAATCATTCATAAAACTTTTTTTGTAAAACATTTTCATAAACGTTTCTCATAAAACATGTCTTAAAACATTTTTTTACAAACGTTCTTCATAATCATTATCTTGAAAACATATTCCATAAAATGTTCTTCATGAACTTTTTTCCTAAAACATTTCTCAAAATGTTTTTCATAACATATTTCATAAACATATCATAAAAAGGAATGCAAGCAAAGTCATTATGCATGATTCCTTTTATGCTGAGTTATAAACTTTCATTTATGAGCATTCTTATTATCATTCATATCTTTCTTACTTTCTTATCATCATTCATACTTATCATCATTCCTATCTTTACATATCTTATAAAATTAAGTGTTCGTACCAACATCATCAAACATGAGATCATAAACACAATGCTTCCCTTATGAAAGACTTAAAACCATCGAACACCAAAGTCATAACTTTAACATAACTTATATACCTCACACTAAGGAGGTTGGTAAGACACTTGCTTATCATCTTTGCTTCACCTTCTTTTAATTTTAATGAGCATATCAAATGCTAACATAACATGTGCAAACATATTGCCAATCATGACTTGAACCTTAAAACATGATGCATAACACTTGCAACATTCTTTAAACTTAATAATTGCAAACACCATTGTAAACTATTTCTTAATCATTAAAACTTAGAGCATAACAAATGCAACCATAAAACATATAACTTGAACTTTGAAACATTATACATTAACAAAATGCAAACATATTTTAGGCATAACTTTTGCAAACATATTGCAAAACTTGACTTAATCTTTAAAACATTATGCATATCATATGCAAATACATCTTTAAAACAACTAACATAGCAGTTAAAAACACATTTGCAAACATATATACAGCATTTGAAAATCAATTCTTCATGTCGTAGGTGAGGTTTGAAACTTACCTAGATTACGCTTCAACATTCCCATTTCATTCCTTTTCTTTCCTTATATTAGTCGGCTTTTGTGTTCTGTTCAAATGACACTCGACTATTAGCTAATCATTCTTATTATTATCAATCTACTCGATTGATAACAGAACTTAAACATTAACCATCCATTCCTTTTTACTTAACTTTGTATCCTATTGATTTACTTTTCCTTTACTTTGCATCTCATTGGTTTACCCTTTTCTTTTACTTAACTTTGTAACCCACCGGGTTACTTTTCGCTTTACTTAACCTTGTAACCCACCAGTTTATCTTTCCCTTTAGTTAACTTTATAACCCACTGGGTTACCTTTCTTAACTTGAACATTCTTTATTTAAATTTTCCATCTCGCTCGATGGTTTGATTGTCTAAGATAATAAGAAACACTTTTTGTCTAAGGGTGTTTTGTTAATTTAAAGTTTCAACTCCATTTTAGTTGTTTTCTTAAAAAAAATAACGTTTTTACCCTTACCATGATTCTCGTAAACTTTGTAACTTTACTAAGCTTCTTGCTTAACTTTACCATCTCATTACTTATGTGTTATAGAAAAATTCCTGCTAAGGGGCATTTTTTGTTATCAAGCATTTCGGGTATGTTTTGGCCAGTTATAAAAAATGACCTT
>CAMOHE010006115.1:0-29792 GCA_946598075.1 Artocarpus hirsutus
AGTGGAGTAGCGTTGGAGTTGATAATTATGAAATGTATATCTGGGATATTGGGTTTCATAATTATCGGGAGCTTAAACTATATAGGTCCATTTGGTCCCCTTTGCTAGCTCACAAAATCCTATAACGATACAGCGTGCTTTTTCAAAATTTGATGACTTATGTCAGGTTTATTAGATTGGTTGAAATTTGGAAGAATCAAATAATTCATGTCTGTTTATCGATTGAATTAATTTTGTGACAAAATTAAATCAAGATAAACTTGTTGAATTATTAGGATCGGATAATTCTTGTCTGTTTATCAGTTGATTTAATTTTATATAAATTAAATCAAGATAAACTTATAGAATTATTGGGAATCTATTTATTATCCTAGAGATTATTGACATAAAGTTGTTTTAATTAGATAACTTTTTTATTGGGTTATTTGAATTAAAATTGAGGCTTTATCCTATAGAATCTCGGGTGAAAATAAAAGACTCGCGTGATTTTTATTTCAACAGTTTGGCATGCCGATCATAAATTTTAGCCTGCCGATGAGGCAAGTTCGGCCTGCCTATGCGCGAATTAAAAATCACGCATTTTCACGCGTTTTTACGCATATCTTATCCGATATTGACCCGAATTTGATTCTGTTTTGAATTTTTGAGACTTTATCAGATAAGGAATGACCCTAGACCCAACCTCTATAAATAGGGCGTGAGTTTAATAAGTTATTTAGATCAATTGAGAGATTAAGAGTGATACTCTGTTGGTGAGAATCTGAAACTCCCTGGGAGCTCTTGTTCACAAATCACGAACACTAACTTTAGGTTCTCTCAATTGGTTGGAAGGAGAATCACCTTGAGAAAGAGCGTACATGTGAGCCCACACTCACTCCGATCGTGGATAGAGAATAGCAAAAAAGACCAGTTGGTTGAGGTTCTTTTGGAATGTTACTTCTCTACACAGATTTCGAGAGCTTTTTGGCGAATACAAGGTTAGTAAGATCAAGTTAATTTATATATATATAGCATGTCAAACTTGTGTTTTGAAAAATACTCTGATTTAAAATTTTTAAAATTCCACTGTGTATTATTTTTCCAACACATAATCCAACTAAAGCAGACAATTTTGTGAAATTGGTACACCCCTCATATGCAGGTGTCTCAGCATCATTCATTATTGTCTCAAATAAATTCGGATGGTGTAAGAAGTGTTCTTCCAAATCATTGACCATGCTAACCATATGGTCGTCGTCATCCATATTATCCTCCACAATAGCTTCTTTTTCTTTACTTACTAAAATTGAATTGAACTTAGACTCACCATGAAAATGCCATATTTGATAACTACTTATAATTATATTTCGAAATAAATGTCCTCTAACAATTAGAATTGGATACAATCTATGGTTTCCATATTGAATATAAGACACCAAATTTTGTCACCATTGGCATGAGTTTTGGCAAAATCCAAGAACTCTTCCACACCATTCGCATATTCTCTAGACAATTGAAAATCGCAAATCTATTTCCTATCCATTTCGTAACTCCTAAATAAAAATAATAAATAGCAATTGAATTAAAAATAATTTCACAAATTACACCTACCCATCATATTCTAATCATAAAACAAAAACATTCACTCATCATTAAACAAATTAATCATACACATCCACAATACAATAAACACAGATTAAACAACAAAATCAACACCAATTTATCAATTAATAATAAATAGCTATTCAATTAAAAATAATTTCACAAATTATACATGTCCATCATATTCTAATCATAAATCAAAAATATTCACCCATCATAAAATAAATTACACATATCCATCATAAAACAAATTAATCATACCCATCCACAATGCAATAAACACGGACTAAACAACAAAATCAACAACAATTTAACAATTTCTAATAAAAACTTACAATTAGGAAGGAGATTAAGGAGGGTAGAGGTAGAGAGGGACGGCAGCAGTAGTTTTGGATTGGTTTGTGTTTATATTTAAAAGGTGAGTTTCTAATTTGTGTCTGATTGTCTATGTAAAAAAATGGATTTTAAGTCAGCTATCACGACAGTTTCTTTCAAAAATCATCATGCCATGCAATGTCTCTACAACGATGGTGTTTTAAAAAACTGTTGTGGTATGTAAAGCTTACCACAACAGTTTTTTAAAAAACCATCATGGTAGACACACAACCTACCACGATAGTTTTCATCTTCTCGGCATAACTCTTCACATTTTTTCCCTTATCACAACTGTTTTTGAGAAAAGGTCATTAAATGAGGGTTGAATAATCTCTAATTTGTTATAGTGATTGAGATAACACTATATTAATAATTAGTCAAAAGAAAGCTACATCATGCCCTAGAGTAATAATCCAGCCAAACATATTTAAATCCATAACTAAAAAACGAAGAAATTTATGTGCTAACATGTTTAAAACAAATTCACAAGTACAAATTTCCAAATGAAAATCAAAATAGAAAAATGATTAAGAGGAAACTATTATTGAGATGGCCTTCAAAACTTCAATTTTTTAAGAATCTCTTAGAAAATCATCCAAGAAAATTGCCCTCTAATATTTTTTCTCTACAAATATGTGTCTCTCAAAATCCTCTTTTTTAAACCAAAATGGGCAGTCAAAAGAGTGTTTTCAAGTATATCTCCTTCCTCTAAAAAACCTTAGCCAAGGTCCTTTTATAGGTTTCTTTTTTAAGAAGTGTGCCTAGCCTTGTTTAATTGTGTTAGCACGTTTTGGCGTTTTAGCGAAAGAATTCTTGTTGCAGGCCAAAAACACACTGTTGGAATATTAAAAGAAGGAGGAGCGTAGTAGCAAGCAAAACTAGTGCTGCAGCACCCAATAGGATTTTTTGTGCACTGCAACAAGAATTCTTGGTCGGTACAACACTTGGGTTCTGACTTATTAAGGCCATTTTCTCCAAATGGCACTGTAGCGCCAAAAAGCCTTGCTGTAGCACCAACATCTAACCCATTAGCCTAGTATTCGAATTCTTTTGCGCGCCAAAACTTAATCCTTTAGCTTTCAATGGCTTTCTTCTATTTTTAATAACCAAAAATAAAATAAAGTGAAATAAGTGGAAAATAAAATAAAAAATAACATAAAAGCATAATTAAACTAAAATTACTAAATCTAAGTCAAAGTGAAATAAACATAGAAAATATGCAAATAAAAACTAATAAATTGCTTTTAAAACTAACAAAATGTATAAGTTGGGACAACTAAAATAATCAAACTATCAAACTCCCCCAAACTTATAATTTTGCTAGTTCTCGAGAAAAATAAAACAAACAACGAGCACAAAAGAAATAAGAAGAATTCAAAATTTCAAAATGGTCACATAATGAATGCATAATAAGAAGAGTTTAATTGTGCTAACTCTAGCTTCAAAAGACATTAAAAGGTAAATGGCTCTAACAATATCACAAACAGAATGGACATTTTGAATTTAAATGCAAGTGCTAAATTTGCCCCATTCTCTTACTCAATTTTTTAATTTTAAAGAAGTTAAACTAAAATAAACTAAAGGAATTTTAACCAAAATAACAAAGCAAAACCAAAATATTAAAAAAAGAACAAAATTAACAATTACTAATTGCTAATTAACTAAGAAACAAAAACAAAACAAAGCAACTTAAAATGAACATTAACACAAACTAAAAAAAAAACCACAAACTAGTAATGGCCGAATGGATCCAACATTCCAACATTTATCACCAAGCACTTCTTGATCGCATATAACAATAGCACTAGCTCATGTGTGACCTCGGTGAGATGCATTGTGAAGTACCATTTGGCACAAAAAAATGGTGTCAAACTTTCATTCTTGGGTCTAACTCCTTTAACAAAAATGCCATTCGAGTTCCTTTTACTACTGGCCACTTCAGTTGCCTCCCCTTGCAAATCTAATTAGCAATACCATCAAGGCCCACCTCGTCTTTAAGTGTAGTGATTTGGTAGGCCACAAGAGTAGGAATTTGATAATGTAAATTAATGATTTTGGTGTCAAAGTTGACGGCTTGCATCGCACCATCAACGAATTCCCGAAACACTTCATTGCATTAGCATAAAACTACCTCACCACTATCATTGCCACTGAACCCGGCTGATGTGCAAATTGTTGCCACCAAAATGCTTCAATGCAACTTATGATATTTGGATAGTATTCTGCATTAGTGCCCAAATCAAATTCGTGCTCTTTGATCCCCACCCTTTTAAGCACTAAATCGTTAAAGCGGTCTTTGGCTTCGGCTAAAATAAATTTTGATGACTCAAAAGGCCTAGTGTCAGAGCCGACCCTCTTGTTCACAGCTTGCTTTGGTGGCATTTTCTCAAATCCATAAAACAACGGCAAACACAATGCCACTCAAGTTCAAAAAATGACCACTATAACCTGAACACTAAAACCAATTTAACACGTCTCTTTACAAACTCATGATTACCACCATAACAAAATTGCAACGCCATCCTAAATTAAACCAAGTAACATACAAACACTCCAAAATGTCCACAATCACTACAACTTAAAGTGCAATGTCTAAAATCGAACTCTATCTCCACTAGATTGCACTATTCACAAATTTCAATAATTTACCACAAGAGCTTGCTAACCAATCACAATCCAAAATACCCACAAATATCTTCGACAATTTACCAAGTCAAGTTTTTAAATCACCACACCACCCACAAATTTGCACATTCCAAGATACCAAACTCAAGAGCAAAAATTTCAACCAATCCCACTACTTTAAAGTGAGATTGGACTTACTTGCCAAATAAATTGATTGAGAAAGCATTCTTCATGCCAAATCCAAGCTTCCCATGCTCTTAAGTAAAGAAGAGATGATGATGATGATGATGATGATGATGATGATGATGATGACGAGTGCTTGGAGATGGGAAAGGGTGAATGTGATTTTTTGGGTAAAAATCCTGAGGGAAGTTTATTTTTAATGAAGAAAAATGTGATTATGGACGAAAAATGGTAAGAAATTGAGTTTGGAGGAGTTTTGATGGGGTTCAGCACAGTTTCTATAAAGGGATATTCATGGAGGCTATGTTAGAGAAGAGAGAAATGGGAAGAAAAAAAAGGGAACTAGGGTTTTATTGCCAAGATGCACTTTGGCGCTGTAGCGAGAAAACCCTTACCTATAGTGCGCTCAGCTCTTTTTCTCACTACAGTGCCAAATTTGTGCATTGTAGTATCATATGCACACTACAGCGACAATTATTGTTTTAACATTTTATTCTATTTTTTTAATTTTCCTTGCTTCTTTATTTTGAAATATTTTCTCATCTCTATTTTTTATTTTTTTATTTTATTGAATTTTTTTTCAATTAAGGGCCAACTTTGATGCTGCAACGAGAGAAAATCTTGTTGCAGCGTCAAGGTTCTATAAGAATTGGGACCAAACGGGTGCTATAGCTAGATCTTTTGGCTTGCAACACCTTTTGCTTCTCATTGCGATAAGTAGATTTCTCATTGTAGTGTCTAGGTTTTGTACCATCATGCTCAATTTGAAATGCTCTAGTGCCGTAGTGAGAACTTTCGGTGTTGTTGCACTAACG
The DNA here is from genome assembly GCA_946598075.1 of Artocarpus hirsutus. Taxonomy (NCBI): domain Eukaryota; kingdom Viridiplantae; phylum Streptophyta; class Magnoliopsida; order Rosales; family Moraceae; genus Artocarpus; species Artocarpus hirsutus. Next base: position 5,580 of record CAMOHE010006115.1, read on the forward strand.
CAATCTAGCTGCAACGAGAATTCACTTGCTATAGCCTTTAGGTTTTGTCTCCTAATGCTTTTTTCACTCTAAATTTTGCACTACAACGAGGATTTTGACCGTTGTAGCCCCTAGACCCTGCCTCAATTCTCCTAAAAGATTCCTTAGCATCTACAATTGAAGAATTTTATGCAAAATCTTAATTTAAATCATAAACATTAACAAAAACTCTATAGATTCATGTAAACATAACTAAAACATAAAAACAAGAGAAGGATAGAGACCTTGGGGTGACTCCCAAGAAGCGCTTTATTTAATGTCATTAGCTTGATGTGGCCAAAGCTCACGTAGTTGAGGTTGTTGAGGAGAACACTCTCTACATTTTGTCCTTCTTCACCATAATGATGCTTGAGTCTTTGACCGTTGACACAAAAGTTGTTCCATCACCACCAATAAGCTTAATGGAACCAAATAGAAATACTTGCTTAATCTTGAATAGGCCAAACCTTGACTTCGACTTTCTAGAAACAACCTTAGATAAGAATTAAATAGTAGAGTTTGTTGTCCTTGTGAAAATCTGCATCAGAGTATGTTCTTGTCATGCCATTTCTTGGTATGGTCCTTATTTATGTAGGCACTCTCATAAGCATCACTATGAATTTCTTGCAACTCATTTAGTTGTAAAAAGCATTGTTCCTCGGTAGCCTTCAAATCAAAGATTAGTTTCATGATCGCCCAAAATGCCTAGTACTTTAACTCAACCAATAAATGGCATGCCTTCCCAAACACCAATCGGTATAAAGACATCCCAATAGGCATTTTAAAGGCGGTACGGTAAGCTGAAAAAGCATTATCTAGCTTCATTGCTCAATCTTTATAGTTAGTATTATTAGTTTGCTCCAAAATTTGCTAAAACTCTTGGTTGGAATTTTCGGCTTGGCCATTAGTTTGAGGATGGTAACCGAGTGCCACTTTGTACCTAACTCCATACTTGGTAAGAAGAACATTGAAAGCCTTATTATAAAAGTGGGTACCCTCGTCACTAATTATTGCCTATGGTGTACAAAATTGTGTGAAGATGTTCTTGTGTAGAAACTTCAACACCATCTTAGCATCATTAGTTAGGGTAGCGATAGCCTCAACCCACTTGGACACATAATCAACCCCTAGAAGATATATGATTGGCCCAAAGATGGATGAACGGTCCCATGAAATCAATCCCCTAAACATCAAAAATCTCAACTTCTAAGATATTAGTCAATGGTAACTCATGTCTTCTTGAGATGTTACCAACACATTGATAGCAATCACAACTCTTCATAAAAGCATAACTATCTTGGAAAAAAGCAGGCCAATAAAAACCGAATTAAAGTACCTTAGCCTCCATTGTTGCTTAGGACCTCTACAAGGTGAAGCAAGACGATGGTCAATGATATATATCTTTGAGTGATTTGATCTGAACACTTCTTGAACAACAATGGATCATCCCACAAATAAGACTTCACATTGTGCAAAAACTTCTTCTTTTGATGAAAAGAAAGAATCGAAGGCAACATCCCATAGGCCAAATAGTTGACAAATTGACATACCATGGAAGATTGACGTCCACCTCGAACAAATGCTCATCTACGAATTCCTCTTGAATGACTTGGGTAACCTTTTTATCCTTAAGTTCTAGCCAAAACAAATGACTTGCAACAATATTCTCACTACCCCTTTTGTCACGAATCTCAAGATCAAACTTTTGCAACAAGAGAATCCAATGAATTAATCGAGGTTTTGCATCTTTCTTTGCAATCAAGTAGGGGATGGCCTCATGATTAATGTAAACAATCATTTTCAATCCAGTGAGGTAGGACTAAAACTTATCAAAAGTAAACACTACTACCAATATTTCCTTCTCAATTGTCGTATAGTTTTGTTGAGCATCATCAAGAGTTCAACTCACATAATAAATTGCCCAAAAGATCTTGTCCTGCCTTTGGCCAAGAACTACTTTAACCGCACAGTCGCTTGCATCGTATATAAGCTCAAATTGTTCATTTCAATCAAGAAACATCATGATCGATATTGAAATTAACATCTCTTTAATCTCAGTGAAAGCTTTCAAGCAAGATTTAATGAACCAAAAAAGAGCATCCATCTTCAGAAGATTGCAAAGAGGCTTCACGATCTTAGAGAAGTCCTTGATAAAACTTCAATAAAAACCAAAATAACCGAGAAAACTAGGAATACCTTCACGTTCTTTGGTGCTGATAGCTTCTCAATTACCACAATATTAGCATGATCACCTTTTATCCCCCTTGATGATATATGATGACTAAGGGCAATTCCCCCTTGAACCATAAAATGACATTTCCCATTAAAAAACAAGATTGGTCTCCTCACACCTCTTCAAAATAAGAGAAAGATTGTGCAAACAATGATCAAAGGAAGAGCCAAATACTGAGAAGTCTTCCATGTAGATCTCCACTATATCTTCCACCATGTCAAAAAAGTTTGCTGTCATGCACCATTGAAATGTTGCAGGAGCATTACTCAAACCAAATGGCATCCTCCAAAAAGAAAAATTTCATAAGGGCAAGTGAAGATCATTTTCTCTTGGTCTCTAGAGCTATGGCAATCTGGTTGTACCTTGAATAACCATTAAAAAAAATAGTATTGATGTCTGTCCAACCAATCAAACATTTGGTCAATGAAAGGGAGAGAAAAATGATCCTTCCTTGTGGCCTTGTTGAGCTTGTGGCAATCAATACAAACTCACCACCTGAAAGCCGTCCTTATGGAAATGAGCTCATTGTTTTCATCTTTTACCATCATTATCCCTCCTTTCTTGGGCACTACTTGAACCAAACTAACCCAAGGGCTATTAGAGATAGCATAAATGATTCTAACATTAAGAAGCTTCAAGACTTCACCCTACACCACCTCTTTCATTGCTAGATTTAACCTTCTTTGATGCTTTATAGAGGGCTTATAGGAATCTTCCATTAGAATTTTGTACATACAAAGAGTCTGGCTTATACCCTTGATCTCAGAGATGGACCATCCTAAGGCAAACTTAGGCTTCTTCAAAAACACCAAGTAACTTATCTTCCCCTTGATTTCTCAAAGATGCTAAATTGATGATCGAAAAAGTAGAATCTTCCCCGAACAAAGCATAACAAAGATGATCAGACAATTGTTTCAAGGCCAGCCCCTATTGCAAATAACTAGATGCTTCCTTGGAACCTTTAGAATCTTCAAGAATAAACTTTGGCCCAAGAACATCCATATGGCCACTAGAATTGGCCTCACTAGGTAAAGACTCAAGAGCAAGTATACAACCCACATGGCCTTCATTCATGCACCTTATAACAAGCATCACCTCATAACAAGCAGCGTCAAAAAGCCTCACTACTATGCCAACATCTCATCCACTCACCTAATATTCAACCCCTTTGTGCCAAAACTCGATCCTTTAGCTTCCAATGGCTTTCTTCTATTTTTAATAATTGAAAATAAAATCAAATCAAATATGTAGTAAAATAATGTAAAAAATAACGTAAAAGTATAATTAAACTAAAATTATGAAATCTAAATCAAACCTAAATAAACATAGAAATTGTGCAAATAAAAACTAATAAATCACTTCAAAAACTAACAAAATGTATAAGTTGAGACAAACTAAAAGTCTCAAACTATCACAAGGCATCAACAGCCGCTTCAAGAAGCACGAAGAACAGATGCAATCACGGCCATGTATGATGGCGTCATTGACTCCTATATTGCATACTTTCAACGATCTTTGAGATTCTCACATCACAAACAACTCTTTGATAGTGTGCCTAAGGATCAACAACTGAGAAGGATTGATAGTGAGTATGTGGCAATGAGTCTGATTTGATGAATGATGGTACTAACAAATTGGAGAGGAAGTGAAGAAGGAGAGGAGAAAGAGATGTAAGGAAAAAAAATTTCCTTCGACGATAACATGAAAGATTGTTAGGGTTTCTAAATTAGTTTTCTAATTTATGGTATATAATAGTGAATAGTAGATTAATATTAAAATGCTATTTACTAATTTAATAAAGCTTTTGGCATGTTTCACTCGTTCTCTCTATTAGTTGATGTATTTATTTTTTATTTAATCTTTATGACAATACTATTTTCAAGTCATCCTAAAATTATATATTTTCTTTTACAAGTTGTAAAGTTTAATAATTATAACAAAAAGTATATATAGCATTTGAAATAGTATTTTTTTTATTGGAGCATAAAATGGAAAGATCATATAAAAAATTTGTTTTCATAATTTTTAATGTTAAAATTGTTTTAAAAAATAACAAAGGTTGATGTAACACGTTTTTTTTTTCTTGGGGATCCTTCATAGAATATATAAAGACATACATACATACATATATATAACATACAAGGCCTTAAATTTGTTTGTCCTTTTTTTTATTGTGTATTTATTACTCCTTTTGTGCCTCATAAAAGAAATATCAAACATTAAACAGGAAGTAAATGTACGATAAATTTAGAAGCGACTATGCCAAATACTCATTTTAACATAGATTTAATGGCATAAGATAAAGTCCATTATTTTTCAATTCCTACTAAAAAAATTGCATCCCCCTCTCTCTCCTTTTTTTTAAAAAAAAGGTAATTATTTTCTTTTCCCACCTTAGCAAAATAATACATAACTCTTTTGTCCAAACAAAACAGTTAAAGTTGATAAACTTAAAAGTAAGAAAAAGGAGCGCCCACTTCCTATTCACTGAGAACCAAAGAATCTCTTGGCCAAAACAATAAATTAAAAAAGGAATAAAAAGAGAAATGGTACCGAATAGCAGAATTTCAATTCTTAATGTAAGCAAATAGCACACTTTTAAAAATATTTTAAGTACTTTGTATTTTTGTAATCACATGCTCTTTTTAAACACTTAAATTTTCAATTTTAACTCTTCCTTCTTCTTCCTACTCCTCTTCTTCTTCTTCTTCTTCTCCTCCTCCTCTACCTATTTATTTTTACTCTCGGTGCCGCTTCGTGCTTCTCTCTATATCATTTTATACAATAATAAATTTAGTTTTAATTTAAGTGGTCTATTTTCTAAACACTACTACATTATCGCTAATTTTTTATGACACATCTTTAATCAATATTTATTTTAGAGCATACCCTAAGAAAATTTTGATCTAAACTATTCATTTTTTTGTATAATGCACCCTGAACTTTCCATATTGGTGCAGCCAATCCTAAACTTTGAATTGATTGGCAATTGAGTAGGGGCAAATAGATGGGTAGGTTGGTGCTTTCAAATTCTTTTATTAGAAGGCAAGTTGGCAAATAAGCAGCTCATAGACGACCCATGGAACTATAGGCATGTTTGGCAGGTCTGGGTACGTACAGGCGGTTTTCAACAATTTGGGCTTTTGAATATTGACCCAGTGTCTTTTTTGGCTTCTTTTTTTTTTTTTTTTTTGAGAAAAGCTGATAAAAATTTATGGAATTATTAACATAGTTCAAGCTTTACAATTGGTATAAAACAAGACAATCAAAACCTTGAAAAAAAAATCACAATTAGTTCAAACTTTAATCACAATATCACATGTTCAATTGAATGTTGAAAAAAAAAAACTACGTTCGGTTCAACAAGAAAGAAAAAAAACCTTGGACGAAAAATGTGGCTAGCTGGCTGATTGGAAGTCGCTTAGTTGGTTCGTTAGGTCTTGGAAGCTCCTGCTCTTTTAACTCCATGGAGGGGAAAAATGCTAGAGCAAGAGACAAGGAGAAGAAAAACAATTAAACATGATTTCACAAAATTGAAAAAATCCAACACAAAAGAAGACCCAAAAACAAAAAACCTTACCTTATTAGAGATTGAGCATTGCCGACTAGAAGCGGTGAAATGATCATGAAAATCCTAAAATTAAATAATGTTAATCTATATATTTAAGTCAAGAGTCTTCTTAGAAATATCATGTTTAAATTTTTGTAACTGAAGGATTTACAAAATTAGCATAAAAATTCTAAAATTCTATAGTAAATTTTAAAATTAGATTTATTAACTTTCGTGATTAAATGATTTGATTGATAAATTCTACCATGATTTAAGATGGAAGAAATTTCAATCCATATAAAACTTGAGAATTTTAATTACAAAATTTTTAAGTGTAGTATGATGTTAGCAGTGTACCGAGAAATACTCTAGCACTCAACAAGTCCTTAATTGTCTTTTAATTAAAAATTAGAGTTACACGAGTAGTAATTTTAGTAGAAAATGCTACATAAGCTTAGAAATTGGCATGTCAAAAAACTATCATTATCAAGTCTAGATGCAGAAAAAGTGAAGTTTAAATTTTTATTAAGTCTATAAATAATTTTGACTAAAAACAATTTAATATTGATACGTAATTAAAGTGTATACCTGTGGGTTTATATAGAGTATAGTGTCTAACTATAAGTAAGCAGTGAGAAAGAACCCGTCATAAACTAAAATTTCATCTCAGCCTTAGTTAATCATCCCAGCTAGTGTTAATTTCATTTGTCTAGAGGGAATCTTTGAAGATTAGATCAAAGGACTAGACTTGATCATCTGAATAACATTGATTTGATGATGCACTTAGACTCCTCATGAGATGCTAATCCTTTCCATCTCTGCTTAAGTGTGGTGCCAACCATTAGTGACTTTAATACAAAGTTTAGTTCAATTAAACTTAATCAAGAGCTTGATTAAAAATAAGATAAAGAGATAAGGCAATTATGCCTTGTCTATGAATAAAAGTCTTATTTTCATGGCACCATTTTTTTTCATTTCTCTTCTCTTCTCAAATTACCAAAACTATTTCTCCCATAGCTCCTTGTCTAAAATTTTCTACCTTTCATCACACCCTTGATCACTAACTGAAAATCCCAAGAAGGAGGAGTAGCTAGAACCACCAAAGGACTTGATCTTCAAGGGTATACTCTAAACTTTCTTCTTCATTTTTATTAGTCAGAACAAAGTTAATATTTTTATTAAGATAAGTTTTATGTTTTAGATATCAAACCAACAAGAAGGAGGAGAGACTAGTTTCCTATAGTGGTTTTGAAGAGTAAAATCATCAAGGGTAATCATTTAGACCTAGCTTTTTCTTCATTTTTCTCAAATAGAACAAAGTTTGTATTTTATTTAGTTAGCTTATAATTTAAGAGGAGAAGGAGAAGGAACTAGAATTCTTAGAATTTTTGTCAAGAAAGATTCTTTCAGGGTAAAAAGTTCTAAACTTCTCTGTTTCAATCCCTTGGTTAATTGAAAACTTGTATTTTTATAACTTAGTTTATGTTTTATTGAGGAAATGGTTTGTAATACTCCCTATGTGTATTGGTTAGCATGGTTTTGCGTGTATAATGTTGTAAAAAGTTTAGGTTATGCATGTTTAGTTTAGGTTTTTGCATGTTTAGTGTTGTAGAAAATTTTTCACTAACTTTGATCACAAAAGGGGAAGCCTTAGAGTCCACATTCAAACTTGTTCCAAACACGAAACTTTTAGACTTTGATGTTTTGACCAAAACTCTATGACTATGAAAAATGCAATTTTGAGTCAAGGATAGGTTTCTATTTAGTTTTTTAAAAAGCCAAAACAGTTTTGCTAGCTATCCAAAACTCTTTTCTGAACGATAGACACTATTTTGTTCAGTTTGGTTCCGAATCACAATTTTCCATTGAACATAAAGTTTTAGATTTCTAATGAAACGAACAACTTTTTGAAGATAGTTTTGATCAAATTTTGCCTCTAAAATATAGTTATGGGAAGTTTTCAAAACAGTATAAAAACTATATATATGGGTAGTCACTATTTTTAAAATTTTTGGGCTATTTTGAGGCCAAATTATAATTTTCACAAAACACGAGATTTTTAGATATCAATGAAATGAAGACCTTTTGTGAAAAAAAAAAAGTTTAAATTCTATTTACATCTGGCTATAGTTTTAAATGGTAAAAAGTGGATTTTGTTTTTGATGAAAATGACCTCTAAAAAGCCCAAATTATAATTTTCGTGAAACATAAAAGTTTTGGTTTTCAACAAAACGATAAACTTTTGTGAAGAAAATTATTTGTCTCTAAATTATGTCCGACTATAATTTTGATTAATTAAAACTCTCAAAACTTTTTAATCAATTAAGTTTGCAAAAATAACTGGATAATTGATATGCTAAAGATAGTGAACGAAATTCTAGTAAACATGGAAGTTTTTTATAGACCTCGAAATTAATTCAAGAAACTTTCATAAAGAAAAAAATTAAAAGAAAAGCTATCTTTAACATATAGTTTTATGGTAACTTTTAAAACTAAATGATATGTACCTCTCGGTACTAGTTTTACAAATAAACGCTCATTTAGAGATAGAATTCTACTTTGTGAATGACAAAGAAATTGTAGTACTCGATGAACTACACAAGTCTACAGTTTACTATTTTACCAAATTCGAACATTATTTTAAAATACGATTTTTAATACAAAAGTTTAGATTATATAGGTATAATTTCCAAAAACTTTAACAATTTTCAAAAATAAATATTTGAATGGGTATTACGAAAATCCAAGTGTGATAGACCCTTGGTATTATGACGCTAGACACAAGTCCAACACCTATATTAGTCCCAGAGCCCCTCGGGTCAAAGTTTTATTGATACAATGTATGAGACACTTTAGGAATGTTTTTGGGCTTAATGAGTTTTGAACTAATTATTAGCCCTATAAATGAAGTAAAAAAAATAGTTATTTTGAATTTAATACATAAACCATAAAGTTATGTAATTATTAAATTAGTTAATTGAAGTTATATAGACTTTGTTAACAATAAGATTATTAATTAATTATTTAAATTAGTTAATTATAAGGAAAACTTAAATTATAAGGCAAAACTTATATTATAAGGATTTTTATGATAGTTTGATAAAGGGAAATGCGATCTAAATAAATCATCAAGACCCTTATAATTATGCTAAAATAAAATAACATATTATTCTTACACTCTTGATGGGTGTTTCTATGTAGAATTGGTTCCAATAGAAGATAGAAAATTCTAGATGAATAGAGAAAACTACTTCAAGAAAACAGATAGGTAGGAATCTTACCTATAGTATGAATAATTTGAAAATGAATGTTTTCATAAATGTTTTTTATAGTTTACAAAAGTAGTAAAGAATGTTTAGATTTTAGTTGATGTATGGGATGTGATGCCATACTATATTCTCACTAATTAGTTCAGTTAGACCTTTAAGAATAAATTAAATTGGAGTGTCGTACTAACCTCTCAACCTATGGAGAGGCTTAAGATTTAAATTAAAAATAAAAATAAATTAAATCACGGTGCATTTAATATGACTACTCGAGCCGAATAGTATAATAAGACATGATCAAACTGAGCATAATCAACACATGCATATCAATATTTTAGGTTCTTTTAACTGTTTTGTGAGTTATAATTCCTACTTACTAAAAAAAGCTTATCCAAGAATATTTATACTAAATGTAAGCAACATCCTAGTTACATTTAATGGATGGTGGCGAAGTGGTGGACGATCAAAGTGGAGATTAGGAAATGGATACTACATGTGTTTATTTCCACAATTAGTTTTGTTAAATATGACTTTTAAAGTATGTGTAAACAATATGACTCTAGTATTATGTATGTATGTTTTAAATGACGATTATGCTACTAAACAATGTTATAATTTCTGCTGCAATAAAAAGTAAAATTAATTTTGACTTAAGAATTAAATACAAAGGATATATAAGTATTTAAAAATAGTTTTAAATTAAATAGCAAGGTTATTTAAGTATTCAAAAATAGTTTGAAATTAATTAGTAAATTTATTTTAAATATTTTTAAATTTTTTTTTGCAAATTTACGTAATCTTAATAAATGAATGTTTAATTAGTTAAGTAACGGCCACATAGGTAAGGTCGTTACAATTGATATCAGAGCCGGTATCATGCCATCATAGTCCACATCGTCACGCGCCTGCTCCACCACAGTCCCAGTAAGTCAGTCCCAGTAAGTTACGATTTATTTTTGTAGTTAAGTTATATTCAATAGTAAATATATCTTAATTATTTTTTAAAAAAGAGTGTGGCTTCTATTACCTATGTCGAGTAGATAAGGATAGGAGAGCGGCTATTGCCTTTACGCATTTAGCTCTAGGCACTTTCTACAGACAACATCTCATAGTCTTACGTAGTGCATCCACGACCTTGATATAGTCTTCGACTACTGCCTCGTCGATGTTCACCTATAGGTCCTGCTAGCCAACACATGACTATGAGGCACTGCTCTAGAATGGTTTATAGGGTTGGATAAAGAGCGTTAACCCTAAGAGTAGCAAACCATGAAGATGCAGCTTCAAAAGGATTTTAGACCTCTACCCCACATTGTAGTGCCCGAGCAGCTTAGTGATCCTCAAATATGGGCAGACTTGCGGTATAGATGCTTTTTGTCTTTTAAGCCATTTGGGACTTATACCGAGGAGAGTCTATGACCCATTATTGTCAGCATTATGAAGGCACCATGATTCCAAAGTTTGTACTGGATGACTATCTCTTAGAGATGCATACCATTCTGTGGAGGGTAGTTCCTGATGACATTAAAGAGTTAGTCCCTTACTCGAGACTTTATGAGAGTATTGATCACTTTATGTTAGAGCTGATCTATCAAGAGGGTGAGCGCAATTATGTTTGGGCCATGATGGAAGCCAACACTACAGCAGCAACCCCTCAATTGAAAGAGGAGGCTATGGTGAGATACATCATTGGGGACAACAACAATAATGATGAGCCGATCCCAAACTATTAGTCTGGGGACAATGATAATGATGATCAACCTCCACTAGAGCATGTCATCCTAGCTAGAGATGATAAGTTCACCTAGGAGGAGGATCCCTCCAAGGGCAAGATGTTTGAGTATGGCGAGTTTTTAGATGCAGGCTCAGATGTAGAGTCAGAATTGTCATTAGATTGATAGAGTTATTCATTTTACAATTTACTTTTGTATAGGGCCCCTTTTGATAGTAAAACATGTTAGACGCTTTCACTAGACTTTACTATGACCTTTTGATGTATAGTAAGAAGTGGTAGACACTCTCACTAAACCTTACCATGCCCTTTTGTTGTATGGTAAGAAGTGATAGACACTCTCACCATGACCTAATTAGACTCTTTTATTGATGTACTATGGGAAGTATTAGTCACTCCCAACCAACTTGTATTGTTATCTCATGTATGTATTATGGGAAGTAGCAAACGCTCCCAGTAGATATTATTGTACAATAGTTTATAGATATATGGATGTATGCAGATGATGCTATGGGAAGTGATACACACTTCTGATAGCCGTACTAAAAGTTGTTTTGTAAATGAAATCTTGTATGCAATAATTATGATTCCATGTTTCGCTTTTTGTGATATAATTTATGTGTGATTTAGAATTTTACTATGTGTAAAACAGAATTATATTTTTCAAGCACTACAAACTTAAAATATTTGTAATCTTCCTCATTTAACGATAGGACAATGTTGCGACCACAAGCTCAAGATGCATGAGAACTACAAGAAATTGAATTGTTGGCTAAATTGTTGGAATAAGGCAACAACTGCAAGCTCTGCAACAAGAAATAAATGCATTACATGAACTATTGGCATAACAGAACTACCCGGGTGCCAACTCAAAAGAATCTGCCTGCACTTGAGGGTCTAGAAGCACCAAAAGACCTTCTAGCATAGAACAATTAGCTGCAAAAATTAATGTTTAACATAAGAGCATGCAAATGCCTTGCGAACTTGTATACTTTCTTCAAGTAATTAATTATATCATTGAAAATGCTTTCGACGGTCTATCCAGAAACAACATAAAAATCCAATAGTAGAGGGACAACACAACCAACAAATGCCACTCGTACCGATTAGGCTTGGGATTATTGAGGGACAAAGCACCCAACCTACAACAGATACACGTTGGAAACAATCTTGGAGAAGTTTCCATGCATTAAAGGCACTAGAGTTTAACAACTGCATAGTCCTACAGAAGTTGATAATTGGCTAACCAAAGTTCATGTAGCCCAGAATGATGTGGGGTGGAACAACAACAATAAGAGGAAGTGATATTTTAACTAGGGCCACCAAAAGGGTCAAACTCAAAAGAAAAACAATAATGGATTTGTTAAGAACAGCTACTCCACTCGTTCAAAGTGTGGGAAAAACATTTGGAAGAAAGTAGAGCATGAACGAACAGTTGTTACATCTATGGCAAGGAAGGCTACTTTGTCATGCAATGCTATTCGAATCCTTAGAAGTAGTCGAGTTAGAATTAGCAGAAAGCTTCAAAAAACAAGTAGCATGCAGTCCAAGCCAGAGTTGATGGACCCTAGATTTCTTAAGTGAGATTAGAGGCCCCAAAACCCAAGACCTCATCTACGCTTACACCAAAATAATGCGGAAGCTGGAACCTTCACAGTGGTGATAGGTCAGCCTCTTGTAGCCAAATAAAATGCATATGGCTTATGTGATCCTAGAGCAACACATGTATTTGCATCATCTTAGTTTGCCAAGCATTTAGATAGGGTAGGAGGTAGATTAAGTCAACCATTTAGGATCGTTTTACCCTTCGAGGAAATTTTCTTGTCTATTATTGGCTACAAAACATTCCAATATTTATTTATGGCAGGACCATTTAGGATCGTTTAATTTCTAAGGAATTTTGTTGTTTAATTATTAGCAACGAAACATTCCAATAATTATTTACAGTATAGAGTTATACATGAACCTAATTATTATCAATATGAATGATTATGCCATTATCTTGGGAACGGACTTCTCGGAAAAATACAATGTTGTCGTCAACTGTGGACACTAAAAGGTCACTTTCAAGCCCACTAATGAAGACGAGTTTACTAACATGGGAACATCATAGCAGCAATCAATAGCTAATGGATGTGTTGGATGCCAAGCCAACGAAGTGGATAAGTCTAAAGAGCGTAAGATAGGACCAAAAGACATTCTAGTAGTCAAAAACTTCATAGAAGTTTTTCCAAATGAGTTTCCAAGACTACTTCTAGAATGGGATAGCACATTTGAGATAGAATAGATGCTCGGATCAACACCAGTTTCTAAGGGACAATATCGAATGGCTTCGGCAAAATTGAAGGAGCTTCAAGCATAGTTATAAGAACTATTAGACAAAGGTTTCATCCACCCAAGTTGTTCACCATGGGGAGCACCAATTGTGTTCATGAAGAAGAAAGATGGTACATTAAGGATGTGTATCGACCATCAAGAGCTAAATAAGAATACAATCAAGAATAAGTACCTGCTACCATTGATCGATGACTTGTTTGACCAATGCATGATTTGGAACTTATAGTGGTGGTTTTACACTAAAAATATGGTGACACTATTTGTATAGAGAAAAATGTAAGATCTACACTAATCACCAAAGACTCAAGTGTATCTTCACTTAGAAGGAATTGCACTAAAAATATGGCTACATAATGGACTTTGTGGTCAAATTGCCTAGGGCATCTAATTGCAATGATGCAATTTGGGTTATTATCAATTGACTAACCAAGTCTACTCACGTTTTACCTCTCAAGCTTAGCTATTCTATGGATTGATTAGCCAAGTTGTATGTGTCAAAGATAGTGGCATTACATGGAGTCCCAAAGTCTATTATCTTTGATAGAGACAGTCGATTCATGTCAAGATTTTAGCAAAGCACAAAGCATGCAAGAAGCAATGGTCTCTAAGTGAAAGTTCAGTTATGCTTTATCACCCACAGACTAAAGGATAACCTGATAGAACCATTAAGACCTTATAGAACATGTTAAGGGCATACATCATCGATTGCAAGGGAAATTGGGATAAGAAGTTACTCTTGATTGAGTTTTCATACAACAATAGTTACCATGCATCGATAGGCATGGCACCTTTTGAAGCTCTTCATGGAAAAGAGTGTAGATCCCTAATCCACTAGAACAAATTAAGGAGAAGCATCAAGAGACTACCGACTTCATCAAAAGAACCACAGAATATGTGAAATGAATCAAGGAAAGGCTAGGCATAACTCATAGCCGTCAATAATGCTATACAGATAAGCGCCATAGACCCTTGGAATTTAAAGTAAGAGATTTAGTTTTTCTAAAGGTCACTCCAATGAAAGGGGTGACTAGACATGATAAGTGAGGAAAGCTTAGTTTGAGATACATTAGGCTTTTTGATATTTTAGAAAGAATTAAGAAAGTCGCACATAGACTCACTTTGTTGTTAGAATTAGCTTTTGTGCACAATGTTTTCCACTTGTCGATGTTGAAGATGTATGTACCAGATTCGTCGCATATGTTACACCAAGAACCAATTGAGATACTCGCAAACCTATTTCATAAAGACAAGCCAGTTTGAATTTTGGCTCCTAAGGATAAAACCTTGAGGAATAAGTTTATCCCTCTAGCTAAGGTTTTGTGGCGAAATCACAACATCAAGGAAGCCACTTGGGAATGTGAAGAATATATGAGGAAAAGTTACCCTAAGTTGTTCTAATTTTTGAGACAAAAATTCTTCAGCATGGTAGATTATGAGGATCAAGAAAATATGCAGTGTCTATCAATATCGGTTGAGGTACATGTAATTAAAGTGTATATTGGCATTGGTTTAGACAAAGTGTAGTGTCTAACTATAAGTAATTCGTGAAAAAGGGCCTATCGAAAACTAAAATTTCTTGTCAGCTAGGTTAGTCATCCCAGCCAATATCAATTTCATCTATTTAGAGTGAAATGTTGAAGTTAAGATTAAAGGACTAGACTTGACCATTTGGATAACAATGATTTGATGATGTACTTAGACCTATCTTGAGAAGCTAATGCCATCCATCTTTGTTTAAGTGTGGTGCCAACCATTAGTGACTTTAATTCAAACCTTAGTTCGATTAAGCTTAATGAAGAGCTTGATTAAAAATAGGATTAAGTGATAAGGCAAAGTAAGCCTTGTCTATATATAGAAGCGTTATTATCAAGATTTTTTTTTTCATTTTTTCTCTCTCTCCAATTACCAAAACTGGTTCTCCTATAGCCTTCTTCTCCAAAATTTTTCTTTCATCATATCCTTGACAACTAGCCAAAAATCCGAATAAGGTAACTAAAACCACCAAAGGAATAGATCTTCAACGGTATATGATGAGTAGTATTTTACTCATAAATCAATTATTTCTTAAGCTTAAATATTGTGAAAATTCTAAAAGATGTGTATTATTTTGATGTTTTTAATGTTATTTTGTAGTAAATTAATAAAAATAGGTTTAACCAAAAAACAGCATCAAAATCAAAGAAAAAAAGGCAATTTTAAAAGCGACTCGGCTACCTCGAGCCCATGGGTGTGTGCAAGCATGCTAGCCATGCACATCAAGGGCCTAACAAGGCCTCCGCATGACCGCACAAGCCTATAAGCTCGCTCATGCACATAGCAGGTAGCTAGGGCAATAAGCACTGTGCACACGTGTAGCACTAGGAAGGGTGTGCGCTCCCTTGCACCTGCTGCTACACTTGGCCGCATGTGCCTAGGCACTACCTGTGCACCCAAGAGGCCTCCTAGTGGGTTGCTCGAGTACTGAAGCCCAATTTTGAGCACATCTTTTCCCAAATCTCAATCCAAGCTAGAAATTGACCTAAATGATGCCCTACTACCTTAAAACTATAGGTCCTATATTTTTGGGATGAGCCTTCATTTTTGGAGGAGGAGGCATAAGTTTCCAAGGAGATTTTGAGCTAAAACTAAGGAAGAAGATGGAGAAAAATAAAAGAAAAAAATATTTATTTCTTTTGTTCTAGTTTAGGATTTTGATTTTAATTTTTAAATTTAGGTTTTTTTTTCAATAAAGTCATTTTGGAAGAAGCATTTTAGAGATCAAGAGGCATGAAAGGAGAAGAAGATGGAGAGGTTGGAGACCGTGACAACTCCAAAATGGTTTTTCATTCCTATCCTCTTCTTCTTGTTTTTATGATTTGTAAATATTGAACCTTTGATGTTAGTTTATTTAATTTGAGTTATGGAGTATATGTTTTTCTAAAGCCTTGATTTTACCTAATTATGAAGTGTTAATTACATTTGAGTGCTTTTTCTTTTCTTATTTATGTTGCCCCACTCTTAGTGCTTCTAGTTTATTTGGCCATGAATTAGATGATTTTGATGTATGAGATTTGACACTCAAGAGATGTAATTTTAAATGTCTGAAGTGGATAACACAACTTATGTTTTTTATAAAGTTTGGGAGGCCTAAAATACCTTTGTAATCATTAGAATAACTAGAGCTTAAAGAATGTTTAATTACTTGGTTTCTAATAGGGATTGTGGAATCGGTTTTTTATCATGTTATCCAATTTAACACTTAGGAGAGGTAATTGGGTTAATTAAGAGGTTCTCGGCTAATTATCATGAGATTCACTTAATAATAAAATTAATACGGATTAATTATGGTCAAGTCAATGCTTTTGTAATTTTACTTATTTGTTTTTGTTACTTTATTTTATTTTCTTAGGCATTTTTATTAGTTTCTTTTATTCATTTCTTTATTTGGTCGTCCAAATAATCTTAGAGCCAATCAATTTCAGCAATTAATACAAACTAAGTACAATCCTTATGGCATCGACATTTGTACTCTTATACACTTTATTACTTATACAACCCGTATACTTATGAAATTCGCATCAGTATAATCCAAACTTTCTTCTTCATTTTTCTTAGTTAGGGCAAAGTTTATATTTTTATTAAGCTAAGTTTACGTTTTAGAGATCAAACCAAGATGATGGAAAAGAAACTAGTTTCCTAGAGTAGTTTTCAAGAGTAAAATCATCAAGAGTAATTTCTAGACATATCTTTTTCTTCATTTTTCTTAGATAGATCAAAGTTTGTATGATTATTTAGTTAGCTTGTGATTTAGTGACTAAACCAAGAAAAAGAAAGAGCATAACTAGATTTCTTAGAGTTTTTGTTAAGAAAAATTATTCAAGGGTAAAAAGTTAACAATGTTTCTATTTTTATCACTTGGATTTCTCCTTCAATCCCTTAGTTAATTTAAAGTTTCTATTTTTATCACTTAGTTTATGTTTTTTGTGAGGAACTGATTTGCAATAATCCTTATGTGTATTGTTCAGTATGGTTTAGCATGTACAATGTTCTAAAAAGTTTAGGTTATACATGTTTAGTTTAGGTTTTTACATGTTTGGCATTGTGAAAAAAATTTCCACTAAATTTGATCACAAAAACGGAAGCCTTAGGTTCTAATTTCAAACTTTTTCCAAACACAAAACTTTTTGGTTTTGACATTTTGAACAAAACTTTGTGATTATGAAAAAATACAATTTTGACTCTAGGACAGGTTTGTTAGAAAACGAATATGAAACAGAATTTTTAAAAAAATTGAATCAGAGTATTTTCCAAAACACAGGTTTGACATGCTAAATACAAAAATTAATGATAGATCATACTAACCTCTTTTATGAACCAAAAAACATCAGCAATTTGTGAAGAGAATAATGTCCCAGAGGAGCCTCAACCAACTGATCTTTTTTGTTAACCTCTATCCACAATCGAAGTGTGGGTGGTTACACATCGTATAGCTTTTCCTCTAGTGACTCTTCTTCCAAACACTCAAGAAGACCTAGAGCTAAGGTTCTTGATGTTAAACAATAACTCTCAAGGAGTTTAAAAATTTCTCAAACTAGAGTACTCACTCTTTGCTTCTCAAATGAGCTAAATTACAAAAAAAAAAACACACTCCCTATTTGTAGTGGTTGAATTTGGGGTCAAACTTTATCAGATTAGGCCTCAAAATCCGAGTCTAGATCAACATCCTACAAAAAATTGCATCAAAACGCGTATACAAATTATCGCACGATCGGCAAGCAGATCTGAGACATCGATCTACTAAACTTACTCTATCGGCAAGCCAAAGTTTTCCATCGGCCTACCTAGCTTACGATATCTTCTACCCTAAGAATATCTATTTTCACCTGAGAATCTTTAGATAGAGCCTCAGTTTTAATTCAGATAACCTAATAGAAAAGTTATCTGATTAAAACAGTCATATAAATAATCCCATAGATAATAAAATATTATTCAAATAATGTGTTTATGTTGAATTAATTTACAAAATTAATTCAACCGATAAACTAATGTGAATTATATGTCTTGATAAATATATATAAGTGTGCAAATATCATAATGGTTCTAATTCTTATCGAAGTCTATAATCATGAACTTGAAATATCTATAATCGTGAATATGAAATATTCATAATATAGAAGATATGATTATGCATACCTAATATAAACATTGGTTTACAACTAGCCGATAAAGATGGACATGTCATCTTACTTAAGATTATGATGTTGTCTATTCCTAAGTTGGTGGAATTATCTTATCCAGATTATAATAATATGATGATTACTAGATAGAAACAATAGTATGTTTATAACATATTAAACCTGTATTAAGATAGAATTCAATTTGTTATGTAATTCTGTAATGAGAAGTTTGTACTCTATAATTATTGATCATTTTATTAATCATACCTTAATCCTAAAGTGATTACTGGATTCATGTCTATGTATTATGTCTTTTGATTTCCAATACGTGAGATCTAAAGATACATGATTAAGATGATATATTGGAAACATAGTATTATAGGTGGCTAGGAACACTACTCAAAGATATGGAATCCATAGTGTGACAACCTGACTTTTTGGACCATTTCTTAATGTTCCTTTAAGCTTAACTATCCTTAATTAAGTTATGAAAAAGTGAAAAAAATTTTCTTTTTAAAATAGTTTTAACTTATATTAACATGTTTCATAAATACATTTTTGTTCTCAAGAATATTTATGATACTTGTTCTACTTATATTACATACCGTGGTAGACTAAACAATTTTGTTTAAAACATCGTGCTTCAAAAACATGCAAATTTTTAGTGAAGCCATCCTTGCA
Organism: Artocarpus hirsutus; assembly: GCA_946598075.1. Classification (NCBI taxonomy): domain Eukaryota; kingdom Viridiplantae; phylum Streptophyta; class Magnoliopsida; order Rosales; family Moraceae; genus Artocarpus; species Artocarpus hirsutus. Next base: position 24,553 of record CAMOHE010006115.1, read on the forward strand.
ACGATATCCATACCCTTGAATATGTAGTTGTCCATTCGCCATTGCCATCTCAATAGTGAAATCTTTTCCAGCCTTTTAGCTGGATTTCCTATAGCATAAAACAACTAGGTGAGTTATTGCTCAATAAGTCCAAATATAGCCCACAAAATAATTCTTATCATTATACATGACTAATTATGCTTAATTATGAACTTTAATTATTCATTCATTTGTCTTGAACTCTATGGCCGAAGGGTTCATACCATATGCACATGATTATCGCAACACCAAGATCGTAATATTCTTTACTTAAAACTCACCTTAGGTTGGGAGTTGGAATGACAATTTCTTTACTTATCTTATCTAGCTATTTATTTACTAGTTATTTTTTTATGGTGGCATATCATAAATATTGATTTAATAACTTTAAATATATGCATTATATATTTATTTCATTAAAAGATGTGAATAACATTTTATTTGGAAACCTTCATTCCACACTAGAGGTGGGGTTTAAAATTTACCTGAGACTAGCACTGCACTTATCCAATTTTCCATTCCCCTTGCTACTTAATTAAGTGTCTTACTTGGACAATATTCCAATATTAGCTAACTTATTCACTGCTAAGCTGCACGCCGATATATGAAATTTTAACGCTATATACTTAAGGTTGTTATTAGTCGATTGATTTGAAAGTTACATAACCCGAGCGTCTCATAACTTAATTTCTTTATTTCATGTCACCTTTCTAACCCTAACGAGCTACTAAAAAATTCCCACTATAGGTTGTTTTCCTAACTTGAATGTTTCAGGGTATGCTCGAAGCATTATTATAGAAAATGATAATTTTGCTCTTGTCGGGTCTTTAAAATTGTTTTGAACTTGTTTTAATCACAACTCACATTTTTCATTATTTGAAACAATGAGAAAATCTAAGGATCAATTTTTCTTTCATGTAAAAAGTCCATTTTATCAAGTTTTACGATTTTAGATCGTAATACAAAAAATCTGGACAATTTTGCTTCTAGGATCAGAAATGACCATTTTATATCGTTATGCTTGGTTTTTGCAATAATAAAAACTCTCTAAAGTTTCTAGGTCAAATTCCTTTAATTTCAAAACATTTTTCTTTTGAACACTCTTTTAAAAAATCTATGATTAAAAACTCATAAAATTCATAACTCATTAACTGAGCAAACTTTTAATAAACTATCTATATTTCTTAATAGTTTTGAGAAGATCTACAACTTTTATGTGTTAACTTTTCTCAAATTCTAACCATACAATGTGGTTTTTGGCTGTTCTTCAATTTTGCCAAACTTTGTACTTCAATTTTCAAGGAATTTTACAAATATTTGTTCATAAAAATCATTTATCTTGTAAGTTTCGATAAATCTTGTATTTTGTCCTAAAAATAAATTGGCCTCTATGACCACCGAAATCATCATTCTTTACATAAAAAAAAAAAAAAAAAAAACATAACTTTATTCTAAAGCAAAGTTCTTTAAACTTGATTTTAAACACTAAAACCCTTGTTCTAGCATCCCTCATCATCACCATCATGCATAAAACACATCACATAATCATGCCATAAAGTTCACTTAACATGCTATAGTTCCATCATATTACATAACAAACATGAAGCTGATAAAAAAGCACAAATTTTCAAGACTAGGGTTAGGGTTTTACCAAAGGATTTCCCTAGCTTTCTAGTCTTTCTTTGTGATGCTCAAAGCCATGGTACTTCATTTGACAACACTCATAGCATAACCCATCAAAACCACATCTAAAAACTCATGAAAAACACCCATAGGAAAAAAGCTTGGATTTTACCTTAAGAAGTTGCTAGTTCTTGATCACTATTGTTTGAACTTGCTTCTAAACTTGATTAGAAATTGTATTTTAGAAAAATATGGAGAGGGATATGAGAAAGGGAGGGTCGACTTTGGTAGTAGGAAAAAGAGGAGTGTTTTTCATGGCTCATGCAAATAATGAAGAAGAAAGAAATATTTCTACCTAACTTTGAATCTAATCCTACTAAGTCATCACTCAAGGTTTTTTTGGAATTAAAAATTTGCTCAAAAGCAATGGTCAAAATCAGTGCACCTAGGGGGAGATGTGTCTAATTTCCTTCCTTTTGGATGGCACTTTTGGTAGGCTCTACTTATTTTTTACACAGTGAGTTTACACTACATTGTCCATTTCTTGTATTGTTAGTGTAAAATTCAAGAGATATTTAATTTAAGAGAGAATATATTGACTTGCTTTTTCCCCACCTTTTCTAATCCTCATAGTATTTCATATAACTGTGTTTATACTTTATCTATAAATTACATTGTACTATGTACTATGCAGTTTTATGTGCCGCTGAATTCTGTATTCCAACAATAGTTAGATTGCAAACACAAAAATCTTTACCAGTGACTAGCAACTGATAGTTTTTAATGCTATTTTAGACCAAGCATGATTTTCTACTTTAACTAATTTATATCACAAAAGTTATAATTAATCTAACATAAATTTCATTTTAAGAGTATTTTTACAAATTTTTGAGTATTTTAAACTCATAAATTTTGCACCTTTAAAATTGTCCAAATTTGCACAAAATCACAAACATAATGCACATTAATGTTTCTTACAAATATTATCATATTTTATCATAGTTATACAAAATATGATTTATCAAAGAAAATTCATTGTTTAAATTCAAATTCATTCTAGATTTAAACTTATGAATTTTCTTGGACCTTATACACAGTTTTGATTAGATAGGATGTTAAGATGATATTCCCATGACTATTAATTTAGAAACTTGGGTGAAGAGTACTTGCTATTTGGGATATCAAATATTACCCAAATCCTCATTTATGATTTGTTCACAAATGGATCGCTTATTAGAGGATTAATGGCATTCATGTGTAAAAAAGTAATTAGAGAGGTTACATGAAAGACAATAAACCTAGCGCTAATTATAAATATTATTGTAGAGGGTAAATAATCATATGGCAAATGATTATGTCGATGGACGACTTTGTTATCAACTTGTAATGTTTAAGGTTTCATATAATTTTATATATAATTTAAGAGTACAGCTTCGGTTTCCTATGGTGGCACAAACTGGAGTTAATTTTGAGATAATTAAACTATAAATAATTATAAGAGTTTAAAGTATATGTATGTTCATTTAGGTCCCTTTATTGGCTCCATAATATTCTTTCATATGAGTCAATGGAAAATTCTTGGATTATCTTTTATTTGTAAGACCAAATTGGAAATTAACACAATGGTGACTAGGATTGCATGTAGTGCCACACACTATGCTCTAGGAGTATCTGTGGCGCAAATTCCATGTGAAAGAGATTCAAATTTGTCACATGATCTTCATGTGATTTATTTGTAATCTCAATGCAGGAAAATATTTCTTTCAAAAGCTAAAAAAGATACTATAGGATAATCATTTATCTTATCGAATATTATAAATAATTAAGAAAATCATACAAGATATTTATTTTAAAAGTTAAAATAAATAATAACCTGGTTTGAATCAAAATCAAATCTCATCTAGATATTGGATGGATACAGAATTACATAGTAGAAGGTAGTTCTTACACATGTTACTCTACTATTAGAGGATTGAAAAACATGCACAACTTTCTGAGGGTAGGCATGATTGTCTATAAAATCCCAATAGGATTCTGCTCCATCTAACTCCTATAAGTGTATCTACAAATAGATCTTAAAGGCTTTAGTTTCAGCAGACTTTTCACTAGTCTCAATCTATTGTTTTTATTTGCTCTTCCCTTTAGAGCTTATAGACTTCTATTGAGAAAGATTGGAAGGAGATATAGAAGAAATTTCTAAGAGATCTCACCTATACCCACACGCTAGTTGATCTAGAATGAAGAGAATAGAAAGGAAGATCTAAAGGTTTTGGAACGCTTGATCATCTAGAGTTATTGTCAAACCGGTAAATTTGTATTTTTTTTTAATTTTGCATGTAGCAATATGAGAAGGATCCTAAGAGTTTATGAGAAAATTTAACTATTATGTTGAGTTTCACATGTTTTTTTGGGTTCAACCTAACAAGTGGTATCAAAGCCGACTTATGATTATATTATGCATAATAATTGTCTCCTCTGATCTCTTTGTTTTATATACATGTGGTGTACATGTGTTTATTTGCATGGTAATTATATTTCGATAGATGGCAATAGAATTTCTATTGTTATTGGATTTTTATGTTTAGATTAATGATTATTTATATCCATTGATTGAGATTTATTTTAATTATATTGGTTATGCACTACAAGAAAATATTGATTACACGACCTTTATTTCACGACCGTTTCCCAAAAACCGTCGTGGAAAGGGCACAAATGCGCGGCAAGTTACGCCCGTGAAAACGAAAACCGTCGTGAAAAGGTGGGAAGATACCACGACGGTTTTCTGAAAAAACTTAGAGATACCACAACGGTTTCTCGAGAAAACCGTCGTGGAAGATTGGAGCTACCACGATGGTTTTTGGAGAAAACCGTCGTGGTATCTCCAGTATTCCACAACGGTTTTTTCAGAAAACCATCGTGGTATCTTCTAGAGATACCACAAAAAATGGTGTTGGAATATTAGAGCTACCACTAAGCTACCACGACGGTTTTTAGAGAAGACCGTCATGGTAGATTGGAGCTACCACAACGGTTTTCTCCAAAAACCGTCGTGGTAGCTCCGTGATATCTTCCACAACGGTTTTTTTAGAAAAACGTCGTAGTAGCTTCATTTAAACCCCTTCCCATCCTCGGTATTCAGATAGTACATTTCAGAAACACACTTTACAAATACAAACACAGACCCTTTCAAATAAGCCGCCGTCGTCTCTCTCCGCCTCCACACTCCTTAATCTCAGCCCAAATTGTAAGTTTTTTTTTAGAAAGTGAGAAATAGTTGTTGATTGGGTTGTATAATTAATCCAAAATTGATAAATAGTTGTTGATTTTTTTCTTTATTCCGTGAAGTTGATAAATAGTTGTTCATTTTGTTGTTTATTCCGTGAAGTTTGTATTGTGGATCATGGGTATGATTTCTTCATTTTAAAATGAGTATGTGTAACTTGTTTAATTTATGATGGCCGGGTGATGTTTTTTTTATGATTAATTAATATATGTAGGCATGGGTATATATATAAATTGTGAAATTAATTTTAATTGAATAATTGTTATTTATTATTTTGATTTAGGAATTGCAAAATGGATAGGAAATGGATGTG